>JAKCWG010000806.1:0-293484 GCA_021464415.1 Lonicera japonica
ACTTTCGGAGTTTCTAGACTTTGGTGCTTGTTCCTCTAGCTGTTGTTGCAACAGTGATTGCATTAATTGCAATAGTGCATCACATAGTCTTTTGTTTTCAATTTGTGTAGCGTAAGCAACGCGGCGTTTTTCAAAAGCTTTTCACACATTTGATTTTTTAATTATAATAAAATAACTAATCCAATATAAAGAACAGTAAAAATATAATCCATGCAATCAATTCAATAACTAAAACACCTCAACATCCCTACAATAATTACAAAATTTATAAATGAACTATAAAGAGAAGGAGAACAAGGAAAAAAAATGAAGATGAAGAGAAATAAAAGAAAACAAAGAAAAATTAGAATTCAGAATTAGTCTTATCATTTTTGTCGTTGACGAATGAACTAATGAAAATCATCTAGCCACATTTTAATTTAGAATTTTGAGTCCTTTAAATAATTAAAAGAAAACCCTAAAATAGCACACACTATTACGTCAAAAGCATGACCATTAGGCCACGTTAGTCAATAGTGCACGCAATCCAAGTACAATATCGCATTACAGCTGCGCAAATATGGTATATGACGCAACACTATTTCAACGCTTTTAAAAATACTTACTGTGCTGCAAAAAAGATAACAAGAGGAGTCAAGTGTAAAAGTTTACAAGTGATATTCATTAGTGTTTTATTTCATATTGTGGGGAAATTATATCGACACATGCACAAACATTAAGATGCACACGAATCCATATTTTTTCACCTTTTGTGCTCTTTGACTGCATAAAATTCTCATGTTACAACTTACTTTAAAGCATTTTTTTCCCTTTTGCAAGGGACTCAATCATTTCAAGTGTAAACCAAAATAAGGCACACCTTATATAACGGACTATTCAGTTCAATCGGCAACTAGCAAACACCAATTTAATTGCAGCAGTCTGAATTGAAGCAACCCAAAGGCTTAAATCCAAACTACACGCATTCTTAACAGCACTAATCTTTATCAAGAATTAACCCTAAATAAATAAAAGGATAAGTCA
Source organism: Lonicera japonica (assembly GCA_021464415.1). Lineage (NCBI taxonomy): Eukaryota > Viridiplantae > Streptophyta > Magnoliopsida > Dipsacales > Caprifoliaceae > Lonicera > Lonicera japonica. Next base: position 1,024 of record JAKCWG010000806.1, read on the forward strand.
AAACAATATTTTCTTGAGTTTTATGGAGAGTTGAAGACCCAGATTCTTCGAAGTGACAGGTGAAAGACACCCGCGTTATAACCAAATATACGTTATCAAAATTAATTAAAGAGTAAACAAGTAACACGTTAATCAAGAAACACGTCAATATATAAAAATTTCCGCTAGTTCTAGTCCTTGACTAAATTTTGAAAATAAATAAATTATATAAGTAACACATTAATCAATCAACCAAATCTAATAATCATTATTTAATTTATTTCTATCGGTGCCATTGGCCTAAAGCTGATAATCATGTACATTATGAACGCCTACAATCCAAATTAGGTCCATTCATAAACACTACTAATCTTGTAGAACAAATCAATAATGAAGCCTAAATCAGAAAAACAATATAAAATAAAACCCATCTGTTCAATTCACAATGGGTCAAAAATTAACTCATTGAGGATGCACTTAGTTCCAAAACTTGGTTCAACAGTGAGTTTTTTTTTTTTTTTTTTATAGATATTAAGTGTAATTATTTTAATAATTAAACATTCAGCATTCAAAATAAAATAACAAATCAATAATAAACCCTAAATCAGAAAAACAACATAAAATAAAACCCATCTGTTCAATTCACAATGGGTCAAAATTAACTCATTGAGGATGCACTTAGTTCCAAAACTTGGTTCAACAGTGATTTTTTTTTTTTTTTATAGATATTAAGTGTAATTATTTTAATAATTAAACATTCAGCATTCAAAATAAAAAAATTAAAGAAAATCTTTAGAACTTTGATTCAGCATTCAACATCCACTATTCAACAATCAAAGTTAAAAAATAAAAAAAAACAACATATATATTCCCAAATCAATCAAACGCACAAATTAATAATGAAAAGGATGGAAAACAACACGCTAATACCAAAGGAAAACATAAATTAATTGACGCCCATGAATTCAAAAGAAAAGAAAAACAAAGCAATCCAATAGAAATTAAGAGCAAGAAGTAGAATAATAAGTTAAGAGGACTTACCGGCATTAGTTAGTATTGTTTATTATTCCAACTCTAAACTTGATGAACACAAAGCATATATTTTTTTTATAATTAAGGTTCAATAAGGCAATTAAAGAATAGAAATTAGTATTTGATTCCCAATCTAATTCATTCAGTTCTAAATTAATTTGATGGAATTTGAAATTAAATAGGTCTCTCAATCCCACCAAGTATTTTAATTCCTATCACTTTAGGATTTAAATAATCTCCCAATATTATCTCATATTTAATATTTGATGCTACTGTAATATTTAAAATATATATTTTATTTCATTAAATAGGTACATTGTAGTGTTATCGTTTAACGTTAATAATTTTGTAAATAACTGTTTTAAACTTTATTTAATTTTACATGATATCCTAAATAAAAGAAATCATAAAAAATTAAAATTTTTGACAATACGACTATGAACAATTTATATTTTAAAAATTAAAGGAAAGATAAAATAAAAGCAAAGAGTAACTAACTAAAATATATTTATTTTTTTATTGATAGACTATTATTATTAAAAATAGAAATATCAGTGAATTTCTTGCATTTTCTATAATCAAATCAATCAAATTGACTTTGATATTATTTTTATTATCAAAATTAAACCAACCTCGAAATTATTGGTAATATAAATGATGAGAAGCTCACTAAACTTATTCGGTTTGACAACGTCCACTTTTTCGTTTTTATCTCATATTTATCTTTCTCAAAAAAAATAAAATTCTAATAGTTATCGAATGAAGGTAAATTTTGCATTAAACTTTCTTTCTTTTATTTAAAAAAAATGAAATAATTAACTCTTTATCTTTTGTTTGATTTTTACTATATTTTATTTTATTATTATGAGAAAAACGACGAGGTGACAAAAATAAAAGGGGAAAACATCTTAATATCTTATATTGTGCTTATTATAATTAAACTCCACTTAATTATTGGATAGTGAAAATATGTATAGAAATATATTCTAAATTTTGCTATGATGCTTAAAATTCTGTTTAGCGATATTAACGTCGGGGGTACCCACTAAATTTCTTCGACATATAGAATTTGAATATGACATGAATTTTCTCAAGCAAACACAAATAATTGTAAAGTTCATAGATTGGCTAATTCACATTATAATAAACAATCACAAAAGCCCTTGGTTAATAAGCACATTTTATTTAATCCTGAAAAAAATTAAATTTACAATTATCATCAGGCTACTTACAATTTTTGTTTTATTTTTTTTGTTCAATTAAAAATATTCGATCAAGTCACACCTATGTTTCATGTGCATGTCATTCTAGTTATCAATAAAAATTTCGGTGCTATATACCATTTTCTTTAATATTATAAACTCCACTAACTCCCAAACTTTACATATAATTAGAAATTGGCGCCCAAAGTTTAAACTATTTGAACTTTGGTCCTCCTATTCTAACGTTCATGTGACTCACATACAGATGGACAATGTCAGAACTTAGAATTGAGGTCATTTCAAGAAAAAATAAATATATTGTACTTCTTTTGTCGAAGTTACGCAATTAAAAACTATAGAGTAAAATACTATCAATGGCCATTCAATTATTGGCAAATTTTACTAATGACCACTGAACTTCATTTAGTTACAATCAAACCATTACACTTTTAAAAAGTATTGCTAGTGTCCACTCTGTCAAATATGCCCGTTAGTTTTGACGGAAATCATCCCATGTGATTATCATGTGATATGTTTGGGTTTTTTAGTCTTTTTCCTTCTATTTTTCCCTTTTTATTTTTCTTTTCTTTCTTCTTCGTCTTCTCTGAATTTCTTCTTCTCGAATTTCGCCCCTTCTCTTCTTCCTCCGAAACTTCTTCTTCCCCTTTCTTCTCTCCATTTCTTCCAAACTTCTGCTTCCCATTGCTTCTTCCTCTGACAATCCTTCGCCCCCACCAACGATTAAAGGTAAGTTATGGTGGGATGAGATGTCAGAAATGGAGGTTGCAGTGAGTGAGCGGAACTTGGAAGGGGCTAAGCGCAGGCTCAAATGGATCGATCTCTCCGAGGAGCTGGTGGATGATGCCATGGCGACGAGGAGTGGTTGTGTCATGGTGGTCCACCTAGCTAGCTAGCTACTGGGTTTGGAAGAAGAAGAAGAATAAAAAAGAAAAGAAAAGGAAAAAAGAAAAAAGACTTAATGCCCCATCTATAACACATGAGAATCATGTGTCATGGTTCCCGCCAAAAATTAACGTTGGAATTTATCAGAGTAGGGGTGTTTTCGGTTTCGGTCGGGGTAGAAACTAGGGTACCCTAAACCCTCCCCAAACTTTATAGTTCGGTTTCGGTTCGGTTCGGTTTCGGTTTTCGTACCTATGAAACCCAAACCCTCCCCAAATTATTCGGTTTCGGTCCGGTTCGGTCTCATTCGGTTTTTTTTTGTATTGTTAAAACTTTAGTTAAAAATTGCACTAAAAATATAAATTCACTCAAAAGGCGCAACAAAAAAATTATATAATGTATTTATTTTAATAATTAGCTTAAGTAATTATTTATAAATGTAAATAATCCATAGGGTTGGGTCATTTATATAATCTAAATGTTGTAAGAAAGTTTCCTTTTTTTTTCGACGTATTGTAAGACAACTTAAGTAATTACATTAAGTTGCAAATATTTTTTTTTAAATATTCGGTTTTTTCGGTCCAATTCGGGGACCCCGAATCCCCAACCCATACCGACCCAAATCAATCGGTTTCGGTTTTTGATTTTGGTTTCGGTTTTTTTTTCGGTTTCGGAAAATTTCGGATTACAACGGATCGATTCGGTTCATTCGTTTAGTTTTCGGATTTCTGACAACACCCCTATATCAGAGTGGCCATTGGCAGTATTTTTTAAAAGTTTAATGGTTTAATTGTAACTAAATAAAGTTCAGTGGCCATTGGTAAAATTTCTCGATAGTTAAGTGGCCATTGATGGCATTTACTCAAAACTACAAGTCTCAATGACAATATATTTATAGAGGTTTTTTATTTTTTCTGATAAAACAATTTATTTTACAACAAATAAGAAAAATGCGCACAGTTTTAAACATTTAGTCTATGTTTGACTTGCAATGAAACATAATAAACTAAAAATTTTATATGCATGTTCAATATTAGTCGGAATTAGATATCAGAGTAAAATATTTATTCTACAAAAGTAATAGATTATTTATTATATAAAGGACTAAGAATCAAATTAAATAATTGGCTAAATGGCAACAAATAACAACATAATTTAGCCATTGTTGCACTTGGGTTATCGAACTATTTTCTTTGCCAATCGTGGCAATGAACTTTTTAAATGCTGTTGAACAGGTCCAACAGTTAGGTTTTATGCGTTAAAGAAAAGTTGAAATTATTTACATAAATTACCCCAATTTTCTAATTATTTACGCAAACTACCTTAATTTTTTTGAATATTAACTCAAACCATTCGCAATCCACTTTATCTCCTTTGGAAACATGCACGTATTTTATCCCCTTCTTCATAATAATATGTTCCAACCTTTGTAGTAGAGGAGCACAAACTATAACGAATTCGATACCAATTCACCAAAATTCAATGCTTGATCATTGTTTTAATTACAACCCAATTCAATTACGACATATATAATTAATCTTGATCATTCTATTAAATTAATTAAAATTTCAAAGGTAGTTAGAATTATATTAAAAAGAAATATTATGCAACCAATATGAAATATCAATTCAATTACACATACTTTATATTCGATAAATTATTTAAAAATTTTACTTTTTGTTTTTTGTACTTTTTAAATTTAACCTAAAAACAATAAACAAATCTTTTGAATTAAAGAAAAGAAAGATGATTTACAAAAACAGTGTTCCAATGAAGCTGGGATTGAGATAGGGGAATTTAGAGGGAGAAATAGAGAAAAAAATCAAAACAAGAAAATAGTTTAGTCACGGAAATTAACCATCGGTGAGGACGAAGCTCAGATTGGGGAAGAATTCGACTAGTGGATCAGAGCTGAAGGGAGTGGCTTCAAGGCTTGTGGCTAGAGATAGAGGAAGATGAGGTTTAAGTGATGAGGCAGTGAGTGAATGGATAATTCATAATTAATTCATATGAACAAAAACATATTTGGGAAATTGGAATATCCCAAGCATCAAAATTGATGGAAACTTAATTGAAAAATGTTTATTTTTCCCTTTCTAGACTCGCTCCGTTTTTGCGCATATCTAACGGTTTGAAGGAGGCCTGGACTCCGATCATTATGAAATTTGGACAGTAGTTAGATAACACATTATAGTGATCCAACGGCTGGATTATGAGATATGATCAAAACAAGTCGGAAATAGAAATCCACTCCAGTGCCAATCCATTGAAAGTCAGGGAGCCGACTCCCTCATGGAATGTCAAGCCGACTCCATGAAGACTCAGGGAGCCGACTCCCTCAGCAAAAACTAGTTGGGAACTTTGTTTAAAGTGCAATTTTGCCCCATTATTATTGAATCCACCTCAAACGCTATATCACTTTTGGGACTATTATGACTTCCAAAACTCATTCTAAACACCTTGAATTTCACATACTCTATTCTTCATCTATCTTCATTATTCAAATATTCAAGAAATTATTTTTGATCAATCATTAATCTTTTGAGCTATATCATCTTGATCAAATAGGATAACTCTAGTGTGAGCTTCAAATTGTATTCTTTATACACTTGAGAGAGTTATTGTAAATTGGTGTGAATCACCAAACAATTTAGTATTCAATTGTGAGAGGTAAATCTCATAGAAAAAACAAGAAGGTAAATTCTTGTTTAGATATTGTGAAAGGTAAATTTCACAAGGTTAGCAAGAGAGAGATTCTTGTGGGAATATTGTGGTCAAGCAATATTTGTAAAGAGTGTAGTGAGAAGAATTACACTTGTAGAGGTTTGATCTTCACCCGAAAGGATATTGATTTTAGTGAAAATTCTCGGGGAACTAACCGAGCGCGGACTATGGTTTGGTAAACCAAAACCGTGTGGACAAAAAGCCTTGGACTTCAAATCGGTTCAATCTTTCTTACTCAATCTCTTTATTATTGATTGTTTTGTTATTGCTTGAGATTGCTTAATTATTTTCTCTTGTATGAAATTGTTTATTTGCTTACATTCCTTGATAATTTGTTTTGTAAATTTGTTTTACTTAAACATTGTTAGAAAAGTTTTTAAATTCCGCATTAAGTTTTAAAAACCCTATTCACCCCCCTCTAGGGTTGAAATCCGACCAACATTAACCATCGGTGAGGACGAAGCGCAAATTGGGGAAGAATTCGACTAGTGGATCAGAGCTGAAGGGAGTGGCTTCCAAGGCTTGTGGCTAGAGATCTAAGGAAGATGAGGTTTAAGTGAAGATATAGTGAACGTAATGGAAGAAGATGGGAAATTGAATACAAAGAAATTGAAGACAACTGATAAAAGGGGTGGTGTCCGTAAATATATTGAATGTAAAATAAAAAAGTTAAGAATAGCACGTGCAAGTACTTGAAAAGTTGAGAGTGATTTGTATAAATAATTTTAGTTTTCTGTTAGCTGATTTAATGGACTCTAATCGATGTACCCTATTCACAACATTTAAAAACTTTATACCAATAATTGATCGGGTGATTTTATTTTTATCCGTGATTTCTTACGGCTAATCCATCCTTAATTTATGCAATTTTTGTACAAACTTTCACAATATTATCCTTTTAAAAATTAAGAAGTATATCCACCAATTAAAATTAATTTATAATTGTATTTTGAGTTTTAATTTAGATTCCTAATAAAAATTTACTTCCATATTAATTCATTTCCTATTTTCCTTTAAGGTTTTTTAAAATCTTTTATTCAAAACACTAGATTAACTTATCAGTAGTTTTATCAATGAAAATATAAACCCTAAAATCATATTTGTTTAAGTGTATAATAATAAAAGATCTTTTGCCAACGAGAGAATTGAACAATATTTTGCAATACGGAGAAAATTCCACAGTAAAATGGATTGACACGGCATTGGAAGTTTAGAAAAAACTATGAATTAATGTTGAATATGGTTTATTTCCCTCACAATCCTTTAATAGAGCAATGATTGAACGTTCAATTGTGTGTTCCATGTAATTTTATTCTTTTTATTTTTTTTATATTTGAAATTATATTCTTATTTGAAATACGGTAGAAAAAATTAATTTAGAATGCAGCATTAAAACTTCAATAGAACTTGAGTTAATATCTAATGTTAGATCTGAAACTAATATGGTGTCTTCGTAAGATCTGTATAATACGAAAATTGCTTGGTAAAAAAACTTAATTTCGGTTACAATATTACAAACTCCAGCAAAACCTAACTTAATATCTAATGTCAGATCCAAAATTGATATGTTGTTTTGGTAAGATCTGTATAATAAGAAAATTGAATGATAGAAAAACTTAATTCTGACTACATCATTACAAACTTCCGCAAAGCTAGAAGATGAAGTCCCTTCGAAAAAGGTTCGTGCTGGAAATGGAGAGTTAGAAGATGAGGTGACAGAGGAGTTTGTTTTCTTTTTTCATTTTTCACCTTTACTAACCCTAGTTTTACTTTATCTTTTTATAATGTAATATTTTTATTTACTTAATTAAAGTGGATATACTTATTAATTTAGTGGATATTTTAATATTAAATTACTAATAAAATAATATTTATAAAAACTAACTTAATATTTTTTTTTGTAACTCTATCCACGCTTACGGATTAATTTAATAGGTAATATGGATAAACTTAAAAACCTTGATTAACTGCAAGATGGAAATAAAATCACCTAAATGATAAAAAATAAATAAAAAATAGTTGGATGAACCATGAAATTTATATCCGCAATTTCTTGTAATTAATCTACCCTTAATTTGTGGAATTTTGTTACAAACTTTTACAATATAACTCTTTCAAAAAGTAAGAAGTGTATCCACCAATTAAAATGAATTTATAATTATATTTTTGAGTTTTAATTTAGATTGCTAATCAAAATTTACCTCCATATTAATTTATTTCCTATTTTCCTTTTAGGTTTTTTTAAATATTTTATTAAAAACACTAAATTAACTTATCAGTAGTTTGATAGATGAAAATATAAACCCTAAAATCATATTAATTTAAGCGTACAAAAATGAAAGATCTTTTGCCAACAAGAAAGTCAAACAATATTTTGCAACACGAAGAAGATTTTATAATAGAATTGATTAACGAGGCATTAATGGAAACCGAGAAAAAACTATAAATTAGTGTTGAACATGATTTATTTCTAACACAATCCTCTAATAGAAACAAAGACTAAACATTTAATAATGTGTTCAATGTAATTTTGTTTTCTTTATGAATTTATACTTAATTGAAATTATATTCTTATTTGAAGTTTGTTTGGAAAACTTAATTTCGAATACAACATTAAAACTTCAGCAGAGCCTGACTTGTTGGATCTGAAACTAATATGTTGTTTTCATAAGACCTGTATAATACGAAAATTGCTTGGTAAAAGAACTTAATTTCAGTTACAACATTATAAACCCCATTAGATCCTAACTTTATATCTAATATCAGATCTAAAATTAAAATATTGTTATTGTAAAATCTGTATAATAAAAAAAATTGAATAGTAGAAAAACTTAATTCCAATTACAATATTACAAACATTAACGTAGCTTGAAGATTAAATTCCGTCGAAAAAAGTTTGTACCGAAAATTGTTGGGTGAAAATTAAAAGCTAGAAGATGAAATGACGAAGGGGGTGTTTGCTTTTTTGCCATTCACCTTTACTGACCCTAGTTTTATTTTAACTTTTTAGAATGTAATATTTTTATGTACTTAATTAAAGTGAGTGTACTTATTAATTTAGTGAATATTTTAATATTAAATTATTAATAAAATCATATTTATAAAAATTAAATCAATATTTATTTTTGTAAGTCTATCCACGCTCGCAGATTACTTTACTATGCAACACGGATTAATTGAAAAAAATTGCAGATAGAAATAAAATCACCCCATACAAAAAAGGCTAAAATCTTTTACCGTTATCATTTCTAATTATTTATCCTAAATAACAGCGATTGTAGGCTTTTTATTTTGATCAACCACCTTCGAAAGCGACACTAATGGTTCCATGACAACATAACTTCAGCGGCTCGTTGCCAAAACTGATTCTGTTAAAATTAAATCACCGACGTTTGATGCTACACCCCTTTGATTCTTTTCGGGACTGAATTTAACCCATTTATTTGTTGTGCACATTTGCTTTAATTCAATTTGATGCCGTATAAGACTAATTTCAAGGGCAATTAATTTAGTTGTGAATCTTGTAACACTTGGTCTTAATAATTCTCTATCATATTGTTAGTATGCTGCTTTATTAGATTCACAACTTTATAACTATTATAAATGAAAGATGTGATCAACTTGGCATCATTTAATGTAGATTTAATGGACTTCATGTTACCTATGTCTTCCAGCATTAAATCTAAGCAATAAGCAACACTAGGAGACCGAAATAAGTGATTTCTCTTATCCATTAATAACTTGCCAACTGCTTTGAAGTTGGGCTTGTTGTCAGTTACAACTTGTACGACATTGCTCTTCCCAACTTATTTCACTACTTTATCCATAAATGAAAAGATATAATTGGCATTCTTGATTTTATTAGTTGTGTCTGAAAAACTAAGAACATATGCGGAGTGAATTCACTTAAGTATATTATTCTCTGATTTATAAGCAAAATAATTTAATTAATATAGCATAAATAAACCTAAGATTTTACCAATTTTAATTCAGAAAGTTTGTTTAATCTTGTCTAGTATGATCCAAGAAAATTAACCAAACAATCACAAATAATCGAGACAAGGTATTCCTACAGTGCAGGACTAATCCTCAACAAATAATTCTATTATAATAATCACAAAAGGTATATACTCGATTAATCACTAACCGACTTAGACGTACAATTCTTGAATCGTTCAAGAATAACTCTAGACGTAACCTTTAGTGCAGCAGCTTCCTCCTCGAATATCTCGATTTGGAACATAGCGTATCACACGCTTCAGACTCGCTCTGATTTTCTTGACAGCCTCGCGCTTTAATAACAGGTTTTGGATCTTGGTTCTTGGAGTAGAACAATTAAATTGGCATGAAGATTTGATTCAAAACACTAGGTGGTGTGATGTGAACATTGCTCTTTGAAAAGTATGAAATTTGATAACAAAATAACGTTAATGAATTCTGGCCAAAGGTTTTATTTAGAAGAGAAAATAAAGTTAGTTTCCTTTTTGAATTAGGAAACAAAACTTAAAGGAACAAATTTTGTGATAAAAATTCAATGGCTAGAAAACCTTGCTGGACCGGTCAACATTAGCACATTGTGTACCGGTCCACCTTTTACTGCCGGACCGGTCCAAGAATAGTCATGTGTACCGATCCATTAGCAAGGAATCAGTTTCAAGGGAAAAGCCTCAATTTATAGTCGAACAGGTACATTGAGTACAATGTGTACAAGTCCACCATATTAAAGATGGAAAACTCAGTTTTTATAATAAGAATTTCCATGGAATCGAATCCTTGAAAAAAAAAAAAAAAAACTAGATTAATAATCACCACCTGGATATTGAATCCAAACTCTTTACCAAGTTTACCATAAAATGAACATTAACTTCATGATCCTTGGAACCTTCAGGTAACAAGACTTTCATTGGATACTATGATCGACCCAACAAGATTTACAAATGAGAGTGTGTTTTCGTTGAAGAAATTAACCCAACATAACATAAACCTTACAGTGTCTATTGAGGTGTGGTATATCATGTTCCAATTTGAATAAATCATAAAGTTAATAACGGGCTTTTTTGTTCTTGAACTCCACCCATCACACATGATCGTGCAACCATTTTATAGCTATTTTGCCTTAAGAGTGTTGATATAAGCCTCAGCTTCTTGTACTTCCTTATCCAAGTACATACTTCCAATTTGATAACCTGAAGGACTTTTAATCTCAGGACCAACCTCAACAATTATATTAATCATTATTTGATAATAAGGTCCACTATCAACTGCATTGAAGTGAAAAATTTGCTTATGACCTTCCCTACTTTCTTTATGCCATTAGCCAAGAACGTTCCTTTCACCGTTTTCTATTAGGCCTGAATATGTGTGCATAAGTTCCAACTGTAAGCATATTGACTCCATCCTTAACTGACTAAGTTCTTGACATTTGTGGCCACTTGGTCCTATATATAGATGGTCGCGATCCTCAAGCATAATGTCTTATTTCTTCTTCTGCTAGGTGTGCCATATGCCTTCTTTCTTGGACTTCTTGTTTTAGATGTAATCTTTTAAGGCGAGTAATTCCTTCTATATCATCCTCATCACGATCATTTTCAATGGTATCTATATTATAAAATTCTTCATCGTACAAATCAAATCTCTTTTTTTTTCTAAACTCTTTGTTTTAAAACTTTTGTTAGAAGGTTTCTCATCGTACTTGGTACTTTTTTTGGTGCACAAGGACATACTTTAATATTCCCTAGTATATGTGCTAAATTCTTTGAATCTGGTGATACCACCAGAAACAATCTTCTAATAATAATTACAAAACACTTTTCTTTTATCCCCTTAAACAAGTTATTTCCCATGATTCTAACCTAAATCATTTTTTGGAGCCATTCTACAAAAAACAAGCAACTTGTGATTATTATTTTTAATTTTTTTCCTATTATTCCAAGCTAGTATATCATTAAATCTTTTAATATATATGTATATATAATTTTTGTTTTTAGATTTGTATATATATTGTAGAGAAGACCTACATTGAAAAGAAGAAGAAAAAAAAGGCATACTTGAATGGCTCGACCAAAAGCTCATTAAAGAGTGGTAGAAAGAAGAAGATGGAACATATAAGTAAGAAGCATATTAAGAAGTGAAGGGAAGTGTATATGTCTTTTGTCTACTAGGCTACTTTATTTAGTTATTCAAACCAAGAAGGAATTTCATGACTTTAGTCGCTTTTTTTTTTTAACACTCCTATGGTTTTGTTTATTGTTCTTTTGCGACTTTAGTCACTTTTAGTTCTAGGCTTCTTTGTCTAACAAATCAACAATTTTTTTTTCAATAGTACCGAGTCAATTCAGTGAAATATCGATAAAATATCGGCTACTCAATGCGGCTTCGGTAAAATATCACTGATTCAATGAAATACTGGTATTTACTTATATCGTGTCACTGCAAGCTCCATTTTGACTTGGTATCGGCCATATCGGATTGGTCTTGGCCGATGTTTTGAACCATGTCAATATTTCATTGAATCGGTGATATTTCATCAAAACCGCACCAAGTTGCTAATATTTCACCAAGATAATAATTATTATGCCATGCAATGTGAAATATATAATTCACCTTTATATACAATTTCGACAAGCACAAAACATAAAATAAGATAAAATTACGGGAATAGACACTTGGGTACTAGTTGGTTCACTTTTTAAAAACTAGTTTTTGGTGTGTTTTTTAGAAAATCGTGTTTGGTTAAAAATTAGTAATCAACATTTAAAAATCTCTTACAACATACAGTACTCGGACCCTTTTTTGGAAAAAAAAATTCCAAAAAAAGGATTTCATTTTTTTTAATAACTAATTTTAAAAATAAAAAATTAATAATTACACGAATTAATAAACTCCCTCTTTGTCATCACTCATCCAGTCATCCGACCAAATTAACGGCACTGTCCATCGAATTGCTTCGGACCGATTGTGCAACTAGGGGTGTTGTCAAAAATCCGAAAACCGAACCGATCCGTTGTGATCCGAAATTTTCCGAACCGAAAAAAAAACCGAAATCGAAATCAAAAACCGAAACCGAAACCGAATGATTTGGGTCGGTATGGGTTGGGGATTCGGGGTCCCCGAATTGAACCGAAAAAACCGAATCTTTAAAAAAATAAAAAATTATAACTTAATATAATTACTTAAGTTGTCTTACAATACGTTGAAAAAAAAAAAAAGGAACTTTCTTGCAACATTTACATTAAATAAATGACTCAACCCTATGGATTATTTACATTTATAAATAATTACTTAAGCTAATTATTAAAATAAATACATTATATAATTTTTTTGTAGCGCTTTTTGAGTGAATTTATATTTTTAGTGCAATTTTGAACTAAAGTTTTAACAATATAAAAAAAAACCGAATGAGACCGAACCGAACCGAAACCGAAACCGAATAATTTGGGGAGGCTTTGGGTTTCATAGGTACGAAAACCGAAACCGAACCAAACCGAAACCGAACTATAAAGTTTGGGGAGGGTTTGGAGTATCATAGTTTCTACCCCGACCGAAACCGAAAACACCCGTACGTGCAACATCAATTCATCAGATACATATACGTATTTGTTTTTGTATAAAATTCTTTAATTAAAATTATTATTTCTCTCTTTCTCTCTCAACTTCGTTGGCGGGTAGGGGCACTGTTTGAATTGAAGCTCTTTTTCTTCTTCTTCTTCAAGAATTCAACAAGAAAATTAATAACAATGGCAGTAAGTAATAATTCACTTCTATTTCTATTTCAATTTACATTCCATACTATTTAATTTCTATATATATATGCATTCCAAAACTTAGGTTTCAGTTTTTGGGCAAACGTACAGGAAAAAGTAATTTCTCTGGTTTTTTCTTGGCTTCCTATTGATTTCATTTGTTATATATTTGTATTCATTGATGAATGTATGTTCCATTATTATTGTTATTGTTATTATTTCTCAATCTATGTACGTTGTTGGGGTTCTTGGTTGTCATTTTGGTGTTGAAGAAACATTATGTCTGGGCATTATCATTAGGTTTTCATTTCTTGCCCCAATTCACAGTTAGGTTGTTTTTAGGGAAATTTTGTGGATGATTTAGTTTATTTACTTACCTTTATTTATTTATTTAGGGTTCTTAATTGCTTCTAAAAGATGAGATGAGAGTGATCTCATCAATAGATTTTGGGTTTTTAGGGCTTTTTTTTGGTTCGCTTCACTTCAGACTGTACATTATTTCTTTTTCTTGGATATTATGAAATGCTAATATGCATATACATTGTACCAGATTCGGGGTTGTTGCGGATCATAAATAGATATGCAATTGATATGCGACTGATGATATGCAATTTACCCTCTAGAAAAATGGAAAATAGAACAAAAGAGGATATTTGTTCAATCTTCAAGTTATGTGTGCAGCTTCTGTTTCAAACTTTACTGTATTTATTCAAGAACTAAAGTCCTCGACTCACTTACATAGAGAGCATCTCCATCATTGGAAAATTTGAACTTCTTTCCTTTTTAGTTGTTGATCTATGTCAATAACTAAGGATTTAAATTAGAACTCCATTGAGATGGGATGGGTCAATATGCTGAGTTTGGGGTTTCTGTTTTGTTGTAATATATTATGTTTCACTGGAAATCTTATCCTCTGCTCTATTAGGTTATCCGCGTTGGTTTTTTTTAGATTGATCTTGGCATTTTTATATAATATAGATTAGGAGTAATTGCTATGTAGTTATCTTATCTTTGCTTGAGAAGAGTAGCATATAAGATAGTTATTAGTGGACTACGCGTTTGTTGCTTTGAGTTCCTTGGAATTCTTTTACATAGTAAATAAAAACTCACGTGAAAGATGGTTTTTGGATTCGATGGAAGAGAGAAATAATTGCTCTAAAGCAAGTTGTACCATGGGATATATATCCAGCACACCCTTAATGTTGTTAGCATCAAGGATAAAGATTGTAATGTGCCAATGCATTAATAGGGATAAAAGCCAAGTTTTGCACTAAAAACTTTTCTTCACTTGGCTCCTTGTTCTTGTAACAGCAGGAGAAAGAACCAAACTTGGGCTGCTCGAAAACTAAAGTAACAGATGAATCAGAAAGCAATAAAGCTGGTCCTAGCGGAAATGTAAGTTTTTTCTCTCTCATATCTTTGTTGCAAAATTTGCTTAAATGTTGACGAACAATTTTCAATATTGCGACTTCCTTTAGGTATTACATTTCAACATTGAATTGAACAATATTCTGAATTTGGGGTTGATTTAATGTGCTTAGTTTAACCCGTTTCTTTTGTTTGTATTTAATTATAAGTTGGGCCTTTGGGTTCATTATATGCACAAATATCTTTTCTGGTTATATTTTAGGTTTTGGTGAAGTAACTTTGTAGATGCTTTCTATCCTTAACTCATGAAATGTTATTGACATTTTCAGGCAGTTATTTTTGTGCCGAAGACTTGTTACATGCACATTGACTTGATACCTACGAACACTAGCAAAGCAATTATATGCTTGTTTAGAAAGCTCTAAAGTGTGTTTGGTTGTACTTCATTTCCATGAGAAATGCCCAATATCCGTTATTTTCCATCTTTAGTTGTGTTTGATTGCATTGGTTTTAAAGGAAACATTCTTCATTCGTTCCACTTATTGTAACCTAGTTATTTTCTATTCCATGGAGTCCATAAACCACTCCCCCTAAACTTCTGTTTTTGAGAGTCTTGTTCGATTTAACGCAATTCTAAGGAAAATGTTTTTGGTTGCACCCTATTTCATTAAGTTAAGGTGTGCTTGGTTTTGGTTTATTTTCACTGCAAAGCGTTGAGTTCCTTGGAAAATGTTTTTACATAGAAAAAAAGAAATTGAGTGGGGAGATGAGTTGTTGGATTCGATAGAAAAAAGAAGAAAATTGCCCTAAAATAAATTGTGCTATGGAAATTGATTCCTTGGAAAATTTAAGCAATCAAAACCACATAAGGTGAACAATATGGATTATTGGGTGTTTTTTTTGAGATACAAGTGTAATCAAATGCACCCTTAATGTTTTTAGAGCATCGTGGAAATTGAGCGTACAAGTTTTAGATGGCCTGGAATGCAAGCACTCCTCATCCAATTGATTGTAATATGCGAATTTGCTCAGTGCATTAAATGGTAGCACAATTTGAAAGAAACAAAAAGATAAGCAATCATTTGCATTGTTGACTTTCTATATCTGGTGAGTAGGATCTGTAAACTACTTCATGTTTCAAAGTTGTTTGGTTGATTCTTTCAGATGACGTTATATCATCAAGCAGTACAAAAGTAAAATTATAAAATGAGTTCGGCACTAATGTATTAAGGAGGAAAGGAAAACCAACCAAACCTTAGGTTGTGTTGAAGCTGACAATATACCGTTATGTTTTTTTTGCAGAAGCCAGAGAAAGAACCAAAGTTTGACTCCGCAACATCCAATAGAGCCCGTGCAGTTGAATATATCAAATATGAAGTTGATAAGCTCAGTTCCCAAATCGCTGTCCTATGGTCCCAAATTGATAACATCAGATCCCAAATTGATGACCATAGATCTCGATCCGGATCCCCATCATCGTTACCAGTTAAATTACTCTTCAAATCACACCACTATCTGTTCTATAATATTTTTCTTGTCTACCGCTTATGTTTTATCTGATTGGTTCCTTACCTTATTCTTGGCAGCGTCATGTTGCTATAGCTCATACAATTGCCCGGCTCACACATATTTGTACTTGCTTTCCCTTTCCATATATCCAATTTCTAAACCGGCAGAAAAAAAATACTAAAAAGTTAGCAAATTAGTGAAATAAGTTGGGCAAATTAATTATTAAGCTGCTAAGTGCTACCTATAGAATGACTTCATTTATTAAGCTGCCTATTGGGTGGGTCCTTGTAATGTGTTCTGATTTGGCAGTTTAGTACCCCTCATCCGAATCGTTGTGAACCTGGAAGGTTAAGTCCTACACTTGAAATAGCACCTAAAGATGAAGACATGCCAGAGGTACTACTAGTACTAGTACTACTACTACTACTCCTCTATTCCAGTAAGGTCTTAAGAACCGATTGGTAAGGATTGGGTGATTTGAGGGCTCATCTCCACCAAATTTCATCAAAAAATGCATCCATTTGATCCCTCAAATCACCCAGTCTGTAAGATAAACCGTTCTCTACTTGAAATGCATTCTATATATATATCTCATTATCCTTTTGCAAAGTTTACTTAAATGCTGACATATATACATACAAACAACAAACGGACATTTGTGAAAATGAAGAACTAGGTGTAGTCAAAAATTCAAAGGATTAGGTCAAAATGTCACAAGTGGCTTTGGTAAGCTAGTCTTCGTTAAAAAATCCCCCCTCTTCTCTAAGATGGTTATTTGTTTGTTCAAAAAGGAGTAATGTTTGGGTATTTGTTGGCGTTTGTTGATGTCCCGTGAAATCTCTTTATCTCTCTCTCCCTCTCGCTCTTGTTAGCTATTTGGTTCTGTTCAAATGCACCTTACCCAACTTTCCCAATTCATTCCCTTAAGGTGTGCTTGGTTTTGGTTTACACATTAAATAATTGAGTTCCTTTGAATTGTTTTTACATGGAGAACTACATGGAGAACAAAAGCTTAGGGGAGAGATGGGTTTGCAGCTTTGGTGGAAAAGTGAAATACAATTGCTCTAGAACAAGTTGTTGGACACATTTGAATGTTCATTTGTAGACTTCTGTTTGTTTCAAAGTACACCAGGTCTGGTGCTCAAAAGTAAGGAAGCTAATAACTTAATGAGATATATTGATGAATGACAAAATGGCTACTACACTCTGCGCATAAAACAATCCAACCAAGAAAGTTGTTTGTTGAGATTCTTTTGGATATATAGAAGAGGAAAGAGAAATTTCACTAGTATTTGTTTGGTTTTGTGTGCACTTTTTTGTTTTTTTACTTGGCTCCCTCTTTATCCTTTCAGGAGAAGGCACCAAAAAGTCCAGTGGGGGATTTTCTAATAAGTGATTCGAGACCTGGAAGCAGTAGTAGTAAGGGAAAATCTGTTGTAATTGACTCCTCGTCTCAGCAATATAGGCGGGGTCTTGCAGGATCTAGAAGAATGAATGATGATATACGTTCGGAGTTAGCTGATAAAATTACGGTTGATCAGTTGATGCTATATGAGGACATCGACCTTCAACTAAGCCAAGTCAGTTACCTCACCGACCAAGCCCTAGAGCTGAAAACCCAAGCTGATGGTGGTCCCAAAAGCTGTAAGCCTAAATCCGAGGCACCAACACCACAAGCTGAAGAAGATGAATCGAAGTTGAGCTGTGCTGTAAGAAGATTGGAGATAACTAATAAAACTGACCTTGCAAGTCTTGACCGTAGAAATACTGAGTTAATCCATAAAGTTGCCTATCTTGATTTGCAAGTAAAAATCCCCCAATACCTAGTCAACGACCTCAGGTCCAAACTCAGATCATCAAAGAATCACGGTGACATAAATGTAAATTCTCTCTTTCTCTCTCTCTCTCTTTATATATGCGTCATTATCTTTGTTGCGGAATTTGCCTTAATGCACTCATGCATAAGCAAAAAAAATAAAAGATACCACACATACATGATATTACCTGTCCATGCTTGTTTGATTGGTTGTTGCTGAGAAGTTGTAGGAAAATATACTGATAGTCCCATTTCACTTTTTGGGACATAATCAACGTACAAAATCTTCCAATAGAAAATAAGTTGTATTGTTGACCGTTGAAGTTCAAGAATGGGACTCATGGAAAGTGGAACGTTGGTCACCACCCCCAAGTAGAGAAAACTGTAAACTGAACAAGTTCAGTACCCCAAATGAGATGAATTTTTTTTGACCTATCTTAGTTCTGGTTTTTTTTTTTTTTTTGGCAGCGCTGCAGTTGCTTTGGCTGGCCGCATAAGAAATCTGGGAAGTCCAATTAATGGTTTTTAGGGAGAGAAACTTTATAGTAAGTCCTCAATCTTTTCTTACGCTTACATTCTATTCATTCATATACGTACCACTACAAAATATGGGAAGAGAAAGGAAAGCATATAGATGCTATTGTATAAGCCCCTGCTGGATTCTTTCTATATTAGTCTTTTATGATGTTTTGCTTTTGGTATTACCTACAAATGTCCAACGAGTTCAAAATCTTGTTATATCTACTGTAAGCGCAAGCAAGCACAAATTCTTTGACAGGGTCATGCAGCGGAACCTGAATTCTCCGATTCCCATTATCTAATTGTTTTATTGAATTTAATTTTTCGGATTCGTGTAGAATTCTCTTAAAATTAATCTCTGCAGTAATTTTCAAACTACAGTCCAATATCCATAAATAAAAGGGGCTTTTAGTCAAAAGGACAAATGTTCCTTTCTCTATTTACTCAAGGACACATATTTTTGACCAATTGTTTGAAGGCCAAAAGTTTTAAAGAAGGACAAATGTTTGTTAGAAGGACATCTTACTTAAAAATTGAATAACAAATTAAATTAGATAATATTAAAAGTGATATGCCAGCAATGCCCTTTAACCAACTTAAATTCAAATATAAAAGGTAGTTCAAAAAAATTCAAATTACCTAAAATCAAGTAACTTTGAAATATTAGTTTTAAAAGTCAAACTTACATTTGAAAAAATTCAAACAATACTTGATTAATTCAAAGAATATACAAGTTTAATATGATGATATTAATTAGAAAAAAATCCAAGATAAATGGCAAACATTTTGTATAACAAACAACAAGCATTATATCAAACACATACATATATTACAAAATCAAAGACATTATAAATAAAAAAGGCATTATAAGTAGCACGTCAATCATATTTATGAATTATCATAGACATTATGAATCATCGTAGACATAATAGGCAAATTTCATTTATTGATGTACAACTTGTTGCACATATATATATTTATATAGAGAGAGATAATAGTTAACCCTAAGAGATAAAAAGCACCATAAAACAATGATTAGTGAATATTAAGAGAAAATAATCCACCCTAAGTGATCATAAATATATAGAAAAAGAAACTTACATAAATGTTATCAACAATGTCGGAGAAGGCAAAATACACTTCTCTAACTTAGCTAAATACACTTCCTCCTTTCTCAAATCTTGCCAAGCTCTAGTTATGGAATCTCAGTTACTGCCTCTTGAATGTCTATGTTGACCTTTTCAACGCTGCTGGTGTTTGATCCACCAAGGGAAAGCTCAGCAAAGAACAAGCTAAGCTCAAATAAGTCTCCGCAAATCTACTCTCTCTCGCCATTGACATCATCGGAATTCCATCGCCGGCATTCAAGTGTGCTTCGTTTTTCTACAAAACCGACCAAATTTGGCACGATTTTCGCAGGTTCGATCTCGCCAGCACTTGCTTCGAAAAATCTATCGATATCACCTCGAAAATCGGGATCGGTGCTATGTTGGACGATGAAAAACGAAAGCTCCTCTTAGATCTAAGCATCACCAGATCCAAAATGACATGGGAGGAGCATCGCTAGATCCAACTAAGATTTTTTTGTTGATGGATTTCGTGGATTTTTATTAATAATTAATTTGAGGAGGAGCTCCGTGGAGGGATTTTAGCATGATTTTTAGCTCTAAGGCCATTTAAGTTATCTATTATGGAATTTTGTGAATAAGACAAAACGAATTAGATAATTTTGAACTTAATTAATATCACTAAAAATATGGGGAAAGACTTCGGATCGGATTATGAGGAGGGTATATTTGACACTATACCTACAAATATATAAATTAATTAATTTAAACAACAAAATAAAAATTGAGACTTTATACAAAATTGTGTCCTTTTTTAAAAGGTTTGGACTTTAAACAATTGATCCAAAATTTGTGTCCTTTAGTAGATTAATTTGAAATATATAGGACTTTAGACTAATTTTCCATAAATAAAAATAAAACTACTAGTTAAAGTACTGAGGTTTGTTTGGTTTTAAGTTCAAGAGCTCAAGCGTGTGATTTGTAGATCTCCCAGCTAGAGACAATGAGATTAAAAAGATATTAGTGTCAAATATGAAGTTTTTTACCTAATCTATCTTGGCCTGATTGTACAATAATTTTGGAGATTAATGAATGGGGTGATCTCATTCATGATTCTCTATCACCTACTACACCTCTATCCTATTCTTTTATGATTTTCAAGTGATAAAATGGGCAGGGATTTACGTTTACAGTGAATCCATAATCTCATAGATAGAACTTAAGAGCAAGGCCAAGGCTGATCAGGTAACACAAAAATTCGAAAGGGATAACATAGTAGAAGCACCTCAGAGTATGTTGCGTACAGTCTATATATGTATAGATTCAAAAAGAATGAACAGGCACCATAGCCTTGTGATAGATGGAGTGACGAAATCATGTAAACGTTGAAACATGAACAGAAGCACAATCGATGTCATACTTATTGCGGACGCCTGGAAATACGCGTGAAAGGACTTCATTTTCATACTATAATAACATTCAACTCGTGTGATGCATAGGGTTTGAAAGCATTGGTGTACTGCAAGTAACTCTCAAAGCAATAGACTCCACGAATTTCATGCTTTCTGCGTGTTGTCCGAAACCAATAGCAACACAAAAGTAAGAACAATATGATTGATAGGTTAACACATTTGTCTTTCACACAACCAATAAAGTAAAATAAAACATTGGAAGTTCGATCATCACAACTAGAATTTCTTAAAAGTTACATATGCTCTTGGTTTGGTTATCAATCATTGACGATATTATATATTAATATATCTAACATTAATTGAAACTCCGATTGATAGCAGCATGGAGAATGATACGAAAAATAATTAGTTTGGGTGATAAGATGGAAAATAAGTTGAGAGATGCGGTGAGATTAACTCTTGCCTTTTTGTTTCTTCCATGGTTAATCTTGTATCGCATTCCTCAACTTATTTTTCATCTTCTTACTCAAATTAGTGATTTTTCTTGTTATTTTTCGTGTTGTTGTCAAACGGAGCCGGATTAAATATTCAATCATCATATGGGAAGAATAAATGCAAGACATTTTTTTTTTGGCTATGATTTTATATATCCAAGTCTATATATAACTTAAACAGATCACGAAGGGAGAGTAAGAGTCATTGATTTTGCAATTTGATTTTAGCCGTATGCATGAATGGAAGGTAGTCAATGATATTTGTGGGGTTATAAAAGTTGTATGAGATTTTATGTGGGTTTGATTAAGGATTTATGAATATGAATTGAAAATATTCTTAATGGGGGTTAAATTCTGTATAAAGAGGGGATTTATTTAATAAAATAATTATATATTATGGGTCAATTTAAAACATGGATCAAGTTAGCTCGAATCTAGATGTAAATAAAATGTTCCGTTATCTATCTACGTGTGAACGCGAAGTTGCTTCTTTTAATTCTAACACCAACACAACTGTAATATTTACACATGATCTTTCACTAAATAAATCGTCTTTTACAAAAATTTGGCGGTGAACCCTTCACTTTGTACGTGGGTCAATTTATAGTTTTATGGTTGAGAAGTGGACCACATCTTGCCAGGAGCAGGTCATTAGCTTTCCTTTTATTTAGAATAAATCGTTGATATATTTATAATTATATTCTATCTATATTATTATTAGTACTACTACTATTATCATACCTATGTACATATTGAAAGAGATATGTCCTAGGACTATTCATAGATTATGATTTGTACTTGGATATCTTATGCTTATTGTTATTAATAAAGTTTATTTATTATACTTTATATTCTCTTGTAAATAATATATATTAATACTAGTTCATCAAGTACGTGACTTGATTGTGGGATGCTAGTAATATTATAATAATATTATTTAGATGTCCCTAATCATGTGTCAATAATCTAGGATCACATTGATATAATGATTAGAGTATGGGTCAGCTGATGACTATGTTCCACAAGTCATGGATATGGAGATATCAAGCTGAACACACTAATACTTGTTGGAGAACAAAATATTGGACCGACCCGCTTTGGGGACACTGCGAGGAGTGTTACATAATGTCATCAGTGATGTTCCCCATTTGTGATATCGTATTATCCTCAGACCTGAGATCGCCATGGTTACCAATATAGGGATTAGCATGTCAGGCATTATCAAACGTTGCTCTTGACCGAGTAATTATAAAGATGATGACCGAGCATACTATGAACTATGTAGAGGTATGTGGTTGATCAAGATGGGATTTGTCACTCTCATAAATTGAGAGAGATATCGTTGGGCCCCTTGATAAGTGTAATTAATATTTGCATGGACATGCACAAATGAGATGTCATTTGTTTTAAATTAATTATACTTAGAGATCAAGAAATAAAGATTGAACTATACAAGAATGACACTTGCCTAGTCTTGTGTTCAATCTAGATATCGATTAACAAAAGGAGTTAATATGTGAAATATCAATTTAAGGTTGTGTCGTTTTTGACCTTTATAGCCTTTGGATAGTAGTAATGTTTTACTAGAAACCGCTTACTATTCGTATAATAAAACGAGCTTTTAATTATACGGCCAAAGAGTGTAAAACCTACAGGGTCGCACACCAAAACGAGTTGGATCAAAACGAATTAAAACGGG
Source organism: Lonicera japonica (assembly GCA_021464415.1). Taxonomy (NCBI): domain Eukaryota; kingdom Viridiplantae; phylum Streptophyta; class Magnoliopsida; order Dipsacales; family Caprifoliaceae; genus Lonicera; species Lonicera japonica. The sequence goes on from JAKCWG010000806.1 coordinate 24,490, forward strand.
CCAAGTTGGACTTGGGCCCAGTTCGTTTGTTGCTTAGGGTTCTCAATAGGGTTCCCTTATAAAAGGGAACCTTTGTTCATCCTGGCCGTCATGGGAAATTATTGAGAGACCAGAGAGTCGAAATAATTGTGAGAACCCTAGAAGGCACTAGTACACCAAGCAAGGATCTCATCCCGTTCGTGTGTGCATACCGTAGAGGCGTCGTAATTTCTACGCTAAGGACGACGACAACAGAAAGGATTCGATCCATCCTGTTCGTTTTAGTATCATTGAATCACGTATAAGGTATGTCTTCTGTCGATTTTATTGAACAGCATAGATCCTAGGGTTTAAGATTAGTGCGTATATTAGTGTATGCGATGCATGATTACTGCCCTAATTCCCTACACATATGAGCTAAAAGTGCTTAAATTTGGTTATAATGCTGAATTATTATGTGTTTTCAGTTATGACACGAACTCAAGCTCATGAAATTTAAGTTAAAATAAAAAGTACGTTGCCGTTTAGACACTTCATCTTTTATTAAATATTTTTCATATTAACTTAGATACATGTGTACATAAAAGTGCTTTATCCATTCTTAAACTTCATTAAGGATGGTCCAATAGGTTAATAAGTTTAGTCAATCTATAGATTTATAAAGTTTTCAGCTTAACTTATTTCATTTATTTGCAACCCCCCCCCCCACACACACACACGCACACAAAAAAAAACTCAATTATTTTCCAATTTTTATTAGCAAACGAGCCCTTAAAATCCACAAATCAAGAAAGTAAATTCAGCAACCAACAAAGGCTTCAATCCAAACTACGCGCATTGTTAACACTACAAATCTTGTTATGCTAATCAAGAATTAACCGTAAATAAATAAAAACGGTAAGTCGAACAATATTTTCTCGAGTTTTAGGGAGACCCAGATTCTTCATAATAATCCAATTATATGCCGATCGTCAGTTCAAACAAAGATTAAGAAAAGGGTAATAAAAGTACAGTAAAATTCAAAGCAATAAACAAACAAACAATAAGGGTCTGTTTGATAACAACATGGAAAATGAGAATAAAAACAGTTAATTTTTGTGAGAAGTTGAAAATTAAGTTGAGACATTTAGTAATATGTTTTCTTACTTTGTTACTTTTTCTATGACCAAATTTTCTTTGGTAGTTTAGGAACAAATATTTTCCGCAAAAAATAATGAAAGATGGAAGACATCCATCCACTCATAAAAATGAGTGTGAAATGGAGAGCATTTCATCACACGCTATAATTTATTTTCCATCTTCTTACTCAAATCAAGTGTTTTTATTTTCCTTTTTCATGTTGTTGTCAAACGGAGCCTAAGAAAAGAGTAAACAAGCAATCCATTAATCAAACAACAAAGTTAGAAACACACTGCTGATTTTAGCACAAGTGGCACAAAACTTTTCTCCCACCACCTTCCATAGATTGAATCCAAGATATATTTGTATACCTATACTCTGCTATACATCAAATCAATAATAATCAGACTCTCTAACTTTATTAATAATTCTGTTTATCAGTACCATTGCCAATTGGATAAAATTTACCAAGAGATGACATCAATGATTTTTGATTCACATATATACTAATGGCCTATGTGATCATCAACCAAATCTAAGTACAGTATGAAGTAAAGCCTTGCCTAAAAAGGCCTAACATTCTAAACTCCACTCCCATCTGCGCAATTCACAATAGGTCTAATTAAATTAAAACATGGAGGGGATGTTTGTGAACCAAATTCTAAAGCTTAGTTCAATAGTAAAGGTTGTCTGTGCCAGGCGGCCAGCTTACGTGCACCTCGATTAGTCCCTCTCTAAATGATCTTAGAGGTGTGCATTTCCCACATCGATTTGGTGCATTTAGAGTTTAAACCACGTCCCTTAACAACTTGACTAACCCATTGCGGGTTTTTCAACATTGTTCATGAATCAAACATCAAACTTACTTTATGAAATGGTAAAAATCAAGTAATACACTAATCAATTAAACCCAATTAAAAGAAACAAAAATTAGTTCACGCCCACATATTCAAACTCACATTCCCAAATCAATAACATTTGAGTAATTAGTAAAAAATGACCCTAAAAGTTTGATCCAAATCTTTCGCTCATCCCTAAAGTTTAATTTTTGGTTGAAGCATCCTTAAAGTTTCTAATTACAGTTGAAGTATCCTTAAAGTTTCTAATTTCGGTTTAAATAACCTTAAAGATTTTAATTTCAATTGAAGCCTCTTGAAAGTTTCTAATTTCGGTTTAAATAACCAAAAAAGGCCCGTTAACAAAGCCGGTCCTACCTATAGGTCGGAAAATACCCTAGATGGGGGGGGGGTGAATAGGGTTTTTAAAACTTAATCGGATTTTTAAAAATGATTTAAAAATATTTGATGTCTATATTTATCAAGCAATCAGGAACAAAGTTAATTCCAAACACAATGAATAAATAACACAATATAATAGAGCAAGAGATAGAAAGATTGAACACATCGAAGTCGAAGATTTTTTGTCCACATGGTTTGGCTTGTTCCCCTACTCCGCGCTCGGTTAGTTCCCCGAGAATTTTCACTATAACCAATCTCCTTCCGGGTGAAGATCAAACCTCTACAAGTGTATTCTTATCACACACTCTCACAAGTATTGAAAACACCGGCCTTCAATACTTTCACAAGAAATCCCTCTTGCTAATCTATGAGATACACCTCTCACAATTATGATTCAAATGAGTTTTGGTGACAAACACCAATGTACAATATCTCTCTTGTATATGACAAAATACAAATGAAGCTCACACTAAGAGATATCAAAATTGATCAAAGTATATAGCTCAAAAATGAAAGATTGATCAATAAAATGAATTGAATACTTGAATAACTTTGTAAATATGTAAAATAAGTTTTTAGAATGATTCAAGTATGTTAAAACATGTCTAAGACATCATATATATAGCTTGCAAAACCATATGGCCGTTGGGGATGATTAAGAGAGGTTTTGGCTCCAAGGTATACATTTTCAAACTTTCCAACAGCTAGTTTTGACAAAAAAATTCAAAATTGTTTTTTTAATTTCTCCTAATTAGACTGTTGGATCATGCTCAAATTTTAGTCAACATTTCCAGGAGATGTTATCTAACTATTGTAAAAATTTCAAAATGATCGGAGTTCGGGAAGGCCTCCATCTTACCGTTAGATCAAAACTGGACAAAAATTGAGCGAATTTTAAATGTAAAATAAAAATATTTTTGCAATTTAACAATTTAGTTTCAAATAAAATTCTAATGATTTTTGAACCTCAAAGATATGTTTCTAAGATACCTATTTTTATTATAGCTTAAAATATGATCATTTAAAATTAATATGAATTTATTTTGAAACTCGATTTTTGTAAAATGATGTTTTTCAAATAAATTCAATTTCAAACTTGTTTGAATCAATCTTTTAAAAGATGCAAGAATATGTTTGAGCTATAGGGATTTGATCAATAAAGTATCTTTACATAAAATCTAAGCACTCACTCCATTTAATGATAATTCGAGTCTTCGTGATGCTTGATTTTCTTGTGCGTATCTTTACTTATTTGATGTTCTTGATCCTTTCTTGGTTTTGATAACTAGTAGAATATGTGGAGATCATTCTTGTGCATATCTTCACTTGCTTGATGATCTAGATCTTTTCTTGGCTTTGTATAGCACATGTATATCACTTGAGTTCATTTCTTGTGAGTAGAGGCGTTTGTAAAGCTTGTGTGAGATTTTGATTGCTTCGGTTTGAAGTTACACTTGGTCGGAAGATATATCGGTTAAAATGGCTATCATCATTGGAATAACCGAGTTAAATAACACTTTATTAACTTATTGTAATTATCAAAATAAGATTAATTGACTTTAAGGTCAACACTACCCAATTTTAGGCCATGGACTCAATTCTAAAATAATGCCCCTTTTATAAATAAATATATTAATTTTTTTATATTAAAAAAATTAATTAATTTTTACATTCCACCTAAAACACATTACAATTAAAAATTCAAAGTGCTTACAAGCTTTATTTCAAAATGTACAAGTTTACATGTCTTCAAAACCAATACAATAATAACTCAAACACCTATATGCTTCATCTTCAACCTTCATGTGCATTTTCATCTTCCAAAAAGTTTCAAAATGCTCCAAAATGACGCCAAGAGGGCAATAGGCAATTGCAAAAAGAAGAGCCGAAGATTGAAGAATAATATGCTCTATTTTTCTTAATTTTGGTCAATGGAAAATAGGCGAAAATGAAGAGAATAACTTTGAAAAATTGCGTTATTTTATTGAAAAGTTACCTTATTAAATAATAATTTTTAGAAAGATATTTTATTTATTTAATATTTTTTTAACATATACTTATTATATTATATATATATACATATACAAAAATTGGTGTCCCTTCTTTTTTGTGGGCCCTGGGAGGTCGCCCTACCTGCCCTGTCCTGCCCCAGGCTGGCCCTGCCTCTTAAAAGAGTAGCGCGTGACAATCATGCATGTTTTTCATCTATATTTTTAACGGGACATCCAGTTTAAAAATTTTAAAGATGTTTCAACCGAGAATTGAACTTTAAGGACAAACGAGAAATTCGGGTCAAACTTTAGGAGTTATTTTTACTAATTACCCATGATATTTTGGAAAGAAAAACATACCACTTCAGAGTAGAAACTAAGAACTAGAAGTAGAATAATAAGTCAAGAGGAATAACTGCTATTAATTAGTATTATTTATTATTCCAACTTTGAACTTGATAAGAGCCAATAAGGCAACCAATAATAATAGGAATGGGAATTTGATTCCCAATCTAATTAATTCTTGAGTTTAGTTCTTAATTTAATAGAATTTAAAATTGAATAAGTATCTCAATCCCATCAAAAATATTTTAAATAATCTCCCAATATTATTTCATATTTAATAGTTAGTGCTATTATAATATTTAAATATATTTTATTTCATTAAAATAGTATATTATAATAATATCATTTGATGTAAATAATTTGTAAGTCATTTTTTTTAAAGTTTATATGATTTTGTATGATTCTAAATAAAAAAAAATGTAAAACAACAACAAATCAATTCCTATATAATAAAACAAAATTTTCTCTTGAAACCAAGAATTACTATTTTGACAAGATGCATATGAAGTCATTTTAACACAATTTATAGAAATTTTTTTATTAACAACAAGTTTTATTTTACTTTTATATAGTATCATACAAGTTTAAAAATAAAAATAAAATAAAATAATGAATTATTTCGAAATAATATAAAGCCTAGTATTTCGATCTTTTGGAAAAACAATTAATTTTAACAATATAAATATGAAAAAAATTGCATTTACTTTATTATTAACGGTACAAATATTTGTGAATTTCTTGTATTTCCTATAATTAAATCAATCATGCAAATTGACTTGTATATTATTTTCATTATAAATTTTTTGAAACCAACCAAACACCCTAATCACTAAAATATCAATAATAATAAAAAAAAAAATGTTAAGGTATAATAAATTTTTTTATTAAGAAATCGTAAAGACACTTGTATAAATGAAATAATCTTTCTTAATTAAAATGTTTCTTATAAAAATTTGAAGCTGGTCCCTAGTGAAGTTAGAGTCTAACAATCCCAATTAAAACTATTCAAATGAAACTATAAATAATTCAATCTCGCACTCTACATTTTTTTTTCTTGATGGAAGCAATTATAAATTTCGATAAATGTTTAAGAAAAATGAAAGGATTAAACCGCAACTTGCACGTAAAATATCAAATGTTTACTCACATGGGCAAGGAAATTTTTTTGATGGGGGCTAAATTAGATGGGGTTATGAAGTTCCAATAATAAAACGACACGTGTTCATTTTTATCTATTTAAATCAAATGAAAAACTGAAAATGAAATTAATTTTAGATGAGAATAAATACGTGTTGTTTTATCACTAGAAACCCCGTAACCTCGTCCAATTTTACCCCCATCAAAAATGGATTCCATGGGCCAAGACCCGATCACCCTCTTTCTTCTTTTATATATAAATGTTGCTGAGTTTTGGGTTATTTGTTTGTTTAAAAAAGCTTTTAATTAATCAAATCTTCAATCCCATAAAAATTACTTCTTATATTTTATCCTTCTCTCTCGCGCTCTCTGTTTACTTCAGTTTCTTTGGCGGGTAGGGTTCTGTTTGAATTGAGGCTCTTCTTCTCCTTCAAGAATTCTTCAAGAAGATTAATAACAATGGCAGTAAGTAATAATTCACTTTTATTTCTAGTTCTTTTTACTTTCCCAATTTAATTTATATATATATATATGCATTCCGAAACTTAGGGTTCAGTTTTAGGGCCAACGTACGGGAATAAGAAATTTCTCTGGGTTTTTCTTATCTTCCGATTGATGTCATTTGTTAATTATTTGTATTCATTGATGAATGTATGTTCCATTATTATTGTTATTGTTATTATTTCTCAATCTATGTATGTAGGGGTTCTTGGTTATAATTTTGGTGTTCAAGAATCATTATGTCTGGGCATTATTTTTAGGTTTTCATTTCTTGCCCCAATTCACAGTTAGGGTGTTTTTAGGGAAATTTTGTGGATAATGTAGTTGATTTACTTACCTTTATTTATCTATTTAGGGTTCTTAATTGCTTGTACAAGATGAGATGAGAGTGTTCTCATGGATAGAGCTGGGGTTTTTTTTGGGTCTTTTTCGGTTGGCTTCACTTCAGATTGCACTTTATTTCATTTTCTTGGATATTATGAAATGCTAATATGCTTATATGGTGTACCAAATTTGGGTTTGTTGCAGATCATAGATAGATGTGCAATTGATATGTGATTGATGATATGCAATTTGCCCTTTAGAGTAATGGGAACTGAAACAAAAGAGGATATATGTTCAAACTTCAAACTATGTGTATAGGTTTTGTGCAGCTTCTGTTCCAAACTTTATTTTATTAATTCAAGAAACTAAAGTCCTCAACTCACTTAAGTAGAGAGCATCTCCGTCATCGGAAATTTTGAACTTTTTTCCTTTTTATTTGTTGATCTATGTCAAGAACTAAGGATTTTAATTGGAACTCCTTTGAGATGGGATGGGTCAATAAGCTGAGTCTGGGATTCTGTTTTGTTGTAATATATTCTGTTTCACTAGAAATCTTATCCTCTGCTCTATTATGTTATCAGCATTGTACACTTTTTTTTTGAGATTGGTCTTGACCTTTTTATATAATATAGATTAGGAGTAATTGTTGTAGTAGTTATCTTATCTTGCTTGAGAAGAGTAGCATTTAAGATAGTCTAATTAAGAGTTAGTTATTAGTGGAATACGAATCTGTTGGTATTGAGATTTATATTCCATTTAAGATTAGCCTCTCATGCCCAAGTAAAGTAAGCTTGCCTTTACATATGTGAAAAGTTCTCAACCAGGACAAACGGGACATAGACTCTACAAAATCAGATGCTACTCTATCTCTCTCTCTGAGGCTGGAAACTTGAATGTAGTGTTACTTATGAAATAAACATTTGTAGATGTTTTTCTATCGTTAACTGATAAATTATTATTGACCTTTTCAGGCAGTTAACACTGTGCCGAAGACTTGTTTCATGTGCACTGACTTACACCTACAAACACTATCAAAGCATTCCATACTTATTTAGAAAGCTCTAAGACTGTTTTTCATTACACTTGTTTTCCTTGGGAAAAGCCCAAAGTTCTACGTTGTCCATCTTTATGGGTGTTTGATAGCGTTAAATTTCCCAAAAATCATTTTCGTGCCTACAACTTGTTTTAGCCTATGTATTTTTCTTGTATCCATTAAATCCATCCAAGGAATTCAATTCTTTATCATGTTAACCAATTCACCCTACCCCATTTTCCCCCTTCATTCCTGTGAGGTGTGCCTGCCTGGTCTCGTTTTCGCTGGAAATAATTGAGTTCCCGGGAATTGTTTTACTAGTAAACAAAAACGTAGGAGAGATGGTTTTTGGATTCGATTGCAATGAGATTTTTTTTTCTAAAATGAGTTGTACCATGGGAAGTTTAGGCAATCAAATACCACAAAAAGGGAAATTTAATAGAGTCGGGGGCATTTTCCATGGAATATAGGTGTTTGTAGCATCAAGGATAATGAGCTATCGCATAAAACCAAGAAAGTACACAATTGTTAGTTCCATGCACTAATAAGTTTTGCCCTAACAAGTTTGCTTCACTTGGCTTCTTATTCTTGTAACAGCAGGAGGACATTGAAGAAGTAGATGATTCAGAACGCAATAAATCCAATCCTGGCAAAACTGTAATTATTTTCTCTCTCACATCTTGGTTGTGAAATTTGACATGCACACAGTAAGACCCATTATGACCCATCCCTGCTAGTGGGAGAAACAGTGATTAGATTGCCTATGGGATTTTGCTAAAGCTGAAGTATTTACTTCAATTTTATATTCCTGTTGTATATATGTTTTCTGCAGTGTTTGGTTTGAACATAATTCTTTTTCTACCCACCGAACTATGATGTCTCTTCAAATCCTTCATCTGCACCTTTTCCTTTTGTCTTTTTTATTCATTTATTCAAGGAAGTCCTCATGTCACTTTACATGCATCTCTTACTTTGAGCATCATTCCCTTTTCTTTTTTATTCTTTTGTTTTTGTTATCAGTGAAACATAAGAATTGAATGGAACTCATATTGAGTAATGATTTCAGCCAATCTGGTCTTCAATTTATTTGTCTAGTAAGAGTAATTGCTGTAGCATTTAAGACTAAGAAGTTGTTACTATTGAGCTTTATATACCATTTAAGATGGCCTCTCATGCCTTGTCTGTAAGTAAATTAAGTTGTCCTTTATATATGTGAAGATTTCCCAACCAGGACGAATGTCCCATTAAAATGGGATGTACACTATGAAATCTAGTGCTACTCTGTCTCTTTCTCGTCACAAATATTGTTAAGCTGTCCTTTATGTAATTTACATTTAGTTTTACAGATGAGTTATTAATTGTAGATTCTTATCTTAAACTAATGTTGTAGCTGTTTTCAGGCAGTTACATGTGCACTGTCATGACACCTACAAACAATAACCAAAGAATACTGTACTTCTTTAGAAGATCTAAAACTGTCTTCCATTGCACTTCTTTTCCTTGGGGATAGCCCAAAGTTCCACGTGGTTCATTTCTATTTGTGTTTGATTGCATTAAACTTCCAAGAATTCAATTCCATGCTGCAACTTGATCTGGCTAATTTTTTTTCCCCCCCTTGTATCGATGAAATCCATGCAAGGAATTCAATTCTTTATCATGTTAACCTTTCAAATCCACTCTACCCCATTTTCCCAATTCATTTCCTATAGGTGTGTCCGGTTTTACCCTACACCGGAAAAAAATGAGTTCCTGGAATTCTTTTACATAGTAAATAAAAATTCACGTGAACGATGGTTTTTGGATTCGATGGAAGAGAGAAATAATTACTCTTAAAACAAGCTGAAGCATGGTCCATGGGATATATATGCAATCAAACATCACAAAAGGTGAAAATTATGGAGTCTTGGGCATTTTCCGCTGAATATAGGTGTAATCCACCACACCCTTAATGTTTTTAGCGTCAAGGATAAATATTGTAATGTGCCAATGCGTTAATAGGGATAAAAGCCAAGTTTTGCACTAAAAACTTTTCCTCACTTGGCTCCTTGTTCTTGTAACAGCAGGAGAAAGAACCAAACTTGGGCTGCTCGGAAACTAAAGTAACAGATGAATCAGAAAGCAACAAAGCTGGTCCTAGCAGAAATGTAAGTTTTTTCTCTCTCATATCTTTGTTGCAAAATTTGCTTAAATGTTGAAGAAAAATTTTCAATATTGTGACTTCCTTTAGGTATTACATTTCAACATTGAATTGAAGAATATTCTGAATTTGGGTTTGATTTAATGTGTTTAGTTTAACCCGTTTCTTTTGTTTGTATTTAATTATAAGTTGGGCCTTTGGGTCCATTATATGCACAAATATCTTTTCCGGTTATATTTTAGGTTTTGGTGAAGTAACTTTGTAGATGCTTTCTATCCTTAACTCATGAAATGTTATTGACATTTTCAGGCAGTTATTTTTGTGCCGAAGACTTGTTACATGCACATTGACTTGATACCTATGAACACTAGCAAAGCAATTGTATGCTTGTTTAGAAAGCTCTAAAGTGTGTTTGGTTGTATTTCATTTCCATGAGAAATGCCCAATATCCATTATTTTCCATCTCTATTTGTGTTTGATTGCGTTGGTTTTAAAGGAAACATTTTTTGTTGGTTCCGCTTATTGTAACCTAATTATTTTCTATTCCATGGAGTCCATAAACCACTCCCCATAAACTTCTGTTTTTGACAAAGTCTTTTTCGATGTAACACAATTCTAAGGAATTCAGTTCGTTATGATGTTAACTAATCAAGTGCACCCTATTTCATTCTGTTAAGGTGTGCTTGGTTTTGGTTTATTTTCACTGCCAAGCGTTGAATTCCTTGCAAAATGTTTTTACATAGAACAAAAGAAATTGAGTGGGGAGATGGATTTTTGGATTTGATAGAAAAAAGAAGAAAATTGCCCTAAAATAAATTTTGCCATGGAAATTGATTCCTTGGAAAATTTATGCAATCAAACACCACATAAGGCGAACAATATGGATTATTGGGTGTTTTTTATGGGATACAGGTGTAATCAAATGCACCCTTAATGTTTTTAGAGCAACATGGAAATTGAGCGTACAAGTTTTAGATGGCCTGGACTACAAGCACTCCTCATCCAAATGATTGTAATGTGTGAATATGCTCAGTGCATTAAATGGTAGCACAGTTTGAAAGAAGCAAAAAGATAAGCGATCATTTGCATTGTTGACTTTCTATATCTGGTGAGTAGGATCCACAAACTAATTCTTGTTTCAAAGTTGTTCGGTTGATTCTTTCAGATGACATTATATCATCAAACAATACAAAAGTAAAATTATAAAATGAGTTCCACCCTAATGTACGAGGGAAGAAAGGAAAACCAACCGAACCTTAGGTTGTGTTGAAGCTGGCAATATACCATCTCTTTTTTTGTAGAAGCAGGAAAAAAAACCAAAGTTTGATCCCGCAACATCCAATAGAGTCCATGCAGTTGAATATATCAAATATGAAGTTGATAAGCTCAGATCCCATGTCGCTGTTCTCCGGTCCCAAATTGATAACATCAGATCCCAAATTGATGACCGTAGATCTCAATCCGGATCCTCATCATCGATACCAGTTAAGTTACTCTTCGAATCGCACTACTATCTGTTGTTTAATATTATTATTGTCTACCTCTTAATTGTTATCTGATTGGCTCCTTACCTTATTCTTGGCCGTTTTATGTTGCTATAGCTCGTACAATTGCCCAACTCACACATATTTTTTCTTGCTTTCCCTTTCCATTTGTCCAATTTCTAAATCCGCCGAAAAAAATACTAAAAAGTTGGCAAATGAGTGAAATAAGTTGAGCAAAATAATTATTAAGCTTCTTAGTGCTACCTATAGAATGACTTAATTTATTAAGCTACCTATTGGGTGGGTCCATGTAATGAAAATGCTTTCAAGAATGGAAAGCTCATTCATTCTATATATATATATATTTGTTTGTAAATTTGACAATCAAATGTGTTCTGATTTGGCAGGTTAGTCCCCCTCATCCAAATCGTCGTGAACCTGGAAGGTTAAGTCCTCCACTTGAAATAATACCTCAAGATGAAGACATGCCAGAGGTACTTAATATCTCATTTTTTTATTACAAAGTTTGCTGACATATATATACAGACAAACCAACAGACATTTGTGAAAATGAAAAATTGGGTCTCCTCCACCCATTGCCAATTGGTTTTGGGTTGGATGCTCTGAATACTATATTGTATATATATATTTGGCAGGCTAGTGCCCATCGTCAGAATCGTCGAAACCGTAGGGAACCTCGAAAGTTCAGTCCTACACTTGAAATAGTACCTGAAGATGAAGTCATGCCCGAGGTACTAGTACTAATACTATATTGATCTATTTCAGTTTGTGTTCTCTCTCCCTATATATATATATATATGTATATATATGGGTGAATTTCAAGTAAGGTCTTAAGGACCTATTGGTACGGATTGGGTGATTTGAGGGCTCATCTCCATCAAATTTCATAAAAAAATGCAGCCATTTGATCCCTCAAATCATCTAATCCATAAGATAAACTGGTCCTTACTTGAAATGCACCCTATATATATCTCACTATCTTTCTGCAAAGTTTGTTTAAATGCTGACATATATACATACAAACAACAAACAGACATTTGTGAAAATGAAGAACTAGGTCTAGTCGAAAATTCGAAGGGGTAGGTCAAAATTTCACCGGTGGCTTTGGTAAGCTAGTCTTCGTTTCAAAATCCCCCCTCTTCTCTGAGATGGTTATTTGTTTGTTCAAAAAGGAGGTTGGTGTTTGTTGATGTCCTGTGAAATCTCTCTCTCCCCCTCTCCCTCTCTCTCTCTCTCTCTCTCTCTCTCTCTCGCTCTTGTTAGCTATTTGGTTCTGTTCAAATGCACCTTACCCAAGTAACCCAACTTTCCCAATTCATTTCCTTAAGGTGTGCCTGGTTTTGGTTTACACAGGAAATAATTGAATTCCTTTGAATTGTTTTTACGTGGAGAACAAAAGCTTAGGGGAGAGATGGGTTTGTGGCTTTGGTGGAAAAGTGAAATACAATTGCTCTAGAACAAGTTGTTGGACACATTTTAATGTTCATTTGTAGACTTCTGTTTGTTTCAAAGTACACCAGGTCTGGTGCTCAAAAGTAAGGAAGCTAATAACTTAATGAGATATATTGTTGAATGACAAAAAGGCTACTACACTTTGCGCATAAAACCATTCAACCAACAAAGTTGTTTGTTGAGATTCTTTTGGATATATAGAAGAAGGAAAAGAAATTTCACTACTAGTATTTGTTTGGTTTTGTGCACACTTTTTTCTTTACTTGGCTCCCTCTTTATCCTTTCAGGAGAAGGTACCAAAAAGTCCAGTGGGGGATTTTCTAATAAGTGATTCGAGACCTGGAAGCAGTAGTAGTAAGGGAAAATCTGTTGCAAGTGACTCCTCGTCTCGGCGATATGGGAGGGGTCGTGCAGGACGCAGAAGAATGGATGATGATATAAGTTCGGAGTTAGCTGATAAAATTGCGGCTGATCAGTTGATGCTCTATGAGGACATTGACCTTCTCCTAAGCCAAGTCAGTAACCTCACCGACCAAGCCCTAGAGCTGCAAACCCAAGCTGATGGTGGTCCCAGAAGCTGTAAGCCTGAGTCCGAGGCAACAAGAACACGGGCTGAAGAAGATGAATTGAAGTTGAGCTGTGCTGTAAGAAGATTGGAGATAACTAATAAAACAGACACTACAAGTCTTGGCTGTAGAAATATTGAGTTAGTCCATAAAGCTACCCATCTCGATTCGCAAGTAAAAAACCTCCAATACCTAGTCAACGACCTCAGGTCCAAACTTAGATCATCAAATAATCACGGTGCCAGAAATGTAAATTCTCTCTCTCTCTCTCTCTCTCTCTCTCTCTTTCTTTCTCTCTCTCTCTCTCTCTCTCTTTATATATGCGTCATTATCTTTGTTGCGGAATTTGCCCTAATGCACACATGCATAAGCAAAAAAAAATAGAGATACCACACATACATGATATGACCCGTCCATGCACGTCTGATTGGTTGTTGCGTAGGAAAATATACTGATAGTTCCGTTTCCCTTTTTGGGACATAATCAATGTACAAAATCTCCCAATAGAAAATAAGTTGTATTGTTGACCGTTGAAGTTCAAGAATGGGACTCATGGAAAGTAAAACATTGGTCACCACCCCCAAGTAGAGAAAACGGTAAACTGATTTTAATTTATCAGTGTAAACTGTTACTCGAAACTGTCCCAGCTTCCCTACCCTGGTCTCTCTCTCTCTCTCTCTCTCTCTCTCTCTCTCTCTCTCACTCTTTCTCACACACACACACACTCACACTCACAGACACAAACAGCTGCTTGTTAATTTAATGGATATCTTCAACCAAATCAAACATGCTAAATAGGTTGACGGAGTGTTTATAACTAACTATGTGTTCTGATTTGGCAGCGTGATGATAGTCCGAGATATCATGACTCTGAGCAACGTGGAAGGTCGAGTCCTACACAAGAAAGAACAACTGAAACCGAGTCTTCCTCTTCAACTTCTCCAGAGCGACATGGGAAAACAATCCGAATGGTACTACTATTTTTTTTCTCTTATATAAGATTATGAAGAAATACAAGCAATAGAACTATGCAAATTTTAACAGAAAAAATAGTGAACAAGTTCAATACCCCAAATGAGATGAAATTGTTTTGACCAATCTTAGTTCTGTGTTTGTATTTTTTTTTTTTTTTTTTTGCAGTGCTGCGGTTGCTTTGGCTGGCCGCATAAGAAATCTGAGAAGTCCAAGCAATGATGTATAGGTAGAGAAACTTTATAGTAAGCCCACAATCTTTTCTTACACTTACATTCTATTCATTCATATACCGATACACAAACAAGAACAAAGGAATTTTGAAGTTTTGATGGGAAAAACATATTCTTTGATAGGAAACATTTTCCCAACCATATTAGTTGATGGGAAGAGAAAGGAAAGCATATAGATGCTATTGTATAAGCCCCTGCTAGATTCTTTCTATATTAGTCTTTTATGATGTTTTGCTTTTGGTATTACCTATGGCTATGAATGTCCATTGAGTTCCAAATCTTGTTTGATGTACTGTAAGCGCAAGCAAGCACAAATTCTTTGACAAGGTCAGCTCACCGAAATCTGAATTCTCCGATTCCCATTGAGTATCTGATTGTTTTATTGAATTTAATTTTTTGGAATCTTGTAGAATTCTCTTAAAATTAACTTGGTCTCTGCGGTAATTTTCAAACTGCAGACTGCAGTCCAATATCTATAAATTAAAATAAAACTACTAGTAAAAGTACTGTGGTTTTTTATGAAGTTTGAGAGCTTGAACGTGTGCCTCATAGATATCCCAGCTAGAGACAATGAGATTAAAAAGTTACAGTGTCCAATATGTTGAAGTTTTTTACTTAATCTATTTTGTCCTGAATGTACAATTATTTTGATGATTAATAAATGTGATCTCATTCATGATTCTTTATCACCTAACGTAATGCTTGCTCAAGTTAGTCTATATAAGATTAAGGGCTGACGAAATATTTTTCACATTAATATTTCATTGCCTACTGCACCTCTATCCAATTCTTTGAGTTTTTAACATTTTTGTCCCTTCATGTTTACTCGAATTGTCACTTTCGTCCCTAATATTCATTTTTTGACTTTTCACACCTTAATATATCTGCCTCGTGTCAGTTTAGTCCCTCAAACCAACTTCCGTTAATTTGTTGGACGGAAAACGTGTGCTGGAAGGGGTATAAAAGGAAAAATGCATTTATTCTTCTTCATCTTCTTTTTCAAAACCCCAAATTCACAAAACCCATAAATTTTGCAGCTATTTTAAACCAAACATTAAACTTCATGTTCATCATTAGCTAATAAACGTAGGAAATAATCATTTTCGCTTTCCCTTTTTCTTATTTCTATCCACTCTATCTTCGTCAACGCTTTGATCAGTATCATCTGCACCATTGCTATCGGATGGAAGAGAGAGATCGAGGTGAGCAGCGTCCACGACCCACCTAATCAACTTCTCAACCTTATCTTCTTCATCATCACCATTCTCGAATTTCTTCTGCAACTCGTTTAAAGAAGGAAAAGAAGAATGAGCGGGAATAGAGCTCTTAAGAGCGGTAAATCGAGAAAATAAGTCGTCTCCTTGAGGATTGTAGTCCGAATTGAGATTAAGATCAGTGGATACTGATGAAATTGATGGTGGGGGATTTGGTAGTTCTGGATTTAGGTGGGATTTTAAAGAAATGGTTGGGTTTGGTTTGGATCTTAGGGCTTGGAAGCGACGGTCGAGATTTGGATCGATTATGGTGGAGGAAGAGCCACGTGACATGTGGGAGTTGATGCTGAGCTTGAGGAGCATGGAATCCTCTGCGGCTCGCAAAAGCTCTCCCACTTCATCTTCTTCTTTCTCTGCCTTCTTCTTCCTTTCGCTCATTTCTCCTCCTCCTTCTCCTCCTCCTCTGTTATTCGTTGCTTTTGCCGAGTGTATCAATTCCTTTATGCTTGAAACAACATGACCCCATCGATTTTCTTTCGCCTCTCTCTCGATCTCTTTATTCATTCTCTGTTTTTTTTAATGGAGGGAAAGATATATACATATATGTATATATCTAAAATTGGCTGAAAAAAAGAAATGATGAATTTCCTTTTATACCCCCTTTAGCACACGTTTTCCGTCCAACAAATTAACGGAAGTTGGTTTGAGGGACTAAAGTGACACGCGGCAGATATATTAAGGTGTGAAAAGTCAAAAAATGAATATTAGGGACGAAAGTGACAATTCGAGTAACATGAAGGGACAAAAATGTTAAAAACTCCAATTCTTTTGTGATTGTTCGAATCAGCGCACCCGCATCAATTCTCCATAGCATATAGAACTGTAAATATGCATTTTCATACGTTTCTCAGACTCTGCTTTGGAAAGAGATAAAATTTTTGGGATAACACATAAGAATTGAAAAAGAAAGGAAAATGATTCTCTTTAGGAGAAACATTTTTTTTAGAGAGATTTTGTAGTAGAGGCACTGATTTTTTGAAACTACCTATATCTGTATGATGTACTTGTTTTCTTCTTTTCCCAACTTCCATCTTGAAAGACTATAGACCTAATTTTAGTACAAATAGGTTTGATTCGTGTCCACCCCTAATATGATATGGATAGATATAAGTGATATATCACATAGACTCGTGATTCGAATTAAGAGGTGTAGGGAAAGAAATAAGATACTTGAATTTGTAGCTTGCACCGTACAAAGATGGTTCATTGTAGTTAAATTTAACTTCCAACTCTTATTCTATCATATTTGACCTCATTATACAATGTGCTTAGCGCTGTAGCGCAAGTTAGTTACTTCTAGGTGTGTACCGAATCCTCATTTTAATTTAGAGTATATATACTAAATTACTAATTGCTAAATCACATAATCTTTGCTATAAATATACATATCTTAAGGTCCGATAAAGCTATACAATATGTTAAAGTCTACTACTGTGACTTAGACTAAAAAAATAAATATATATAGCGACGCCCCAATGAGATGCAGTATTTTATAAAGGTGATACCATGTGCCTGTCATGAGCATGTTTTGTGTTCCACAAATTAAGCATGTCATTTAAATCTTGTTTCTATCTTAGACATAAATGATTTGAGCCTTCACTAATTGACATTTTTATAAATAATAAAGTCAAATGAGTTTTGAATTGTTAAATTACAAAGGATAGAAAAATTATATATAATAGAGGAATTGATGTATATGTAACTACCCATGTTCTCCCCAAAATAGCTAGCCCAAGTTGTAATTTATGTTCCTTAAGCCCGTACATATATTAAGGATCTCCCTATTACGCTACTAATATGGGATATTTAGATTGTTACACACTTTTCGCATTAAATCCGCGATATCCTCATCACGCCAGTCCACAATATCTGTACGTCACGTGGTAGTGGTCATAGATCCGACTTGATACCATATGTAATCAACTGGGTTTTTTCCCAAAATGACTAGCACAAGTTGTAACTTCAATTCATTGCACCCACATATATATTCAAGATCTCCCCATTACACTATTGACATTGGATACTTGGGCTGTTACATTTAGGGGCTTCTAGAATCTGATTCCTCTTATAGAAATTTTTATGATGCAGTCCACAATTTTTTTAAAGGATGTAGATGCTTGTATCTTCCTCTAGCCAATACTCAGATATATAAATACTATTGGGAAGATGCTACAAATTTTTTC
Source organism: Lonicera japonica (assembly GCA_021464415.1). Taxonomy (NCBI): domain Eukaryota; kingdom Viridiplantae; phylum Streptophyta; class Magnoliopsida; order Dipsacales; family Caprifoliaceae; genus Lonicera; species Lonicera japonica. The sequence continues at coordinate 42,479 of JAKCWG010000806.1, forward strand.
AGTGCAGATAATGTATCTATAATCGAGAAAATTAGCATATGAGATCGAGAGATACCAAAATAAATATCTACAAATATCACATCCTTTAAAAAAAATAAAAATTAAAGGACCATATTTTAAAAAGTTTCTATCCCAGGAAACTGATCCTAACTTTTTTTTTTTGGTTTTTTCTTTTCCTTTTTGGATTACGATATATTCAAAAGTAAAGAGATCACATTTGGTGATGACACCGATTTTATTGTTTTCCTATTTTATCACTATCATCAATTTTTACTTTTTTTGTAAAATCTAGGCCACATGTGTAGTTCGTGTGTTACTTGTATGTATATTTAACAAAAGTAAAAGATGTTTTATTAGTGACGTACGAATGTAGGTTGCTTAGAGTGTTGTTGATTTCAATTGCAAACAATATTTTTTGTGAAAAAAAAAAATTGCACAGGTAAAATAGATATTTAAATAGGGTGCTGGTAAAGGCACCCTTGATTTTCAGCTTTGGCACCAAATTTTTAGGCACCTTAAATTATCTTTTAAAATGTAAAGAGCACCCTCTCTAGTAAAAGCACATTGTTTCGAAACAATGTTTACAATTTGAAACTGTTGATAGGACTTTTGTTATATGATTAAATAACTGTTTTGGTATTAATAGACATCTATCTTCTTGTATGTCGATTTAGCAAACTAATGCCTTAAGACGCATAGCCGTACCTCCAAGTTGTTGTTACTCGTTTTCAGAATGATAGCCAACTGTATAAGATGCATCTATGATTTGGAACATTAATTGCAACTTGGAATCCTATGATTTGTGGCTTCACAATTGACGGACATGCCATAGAAGCCCTCAATTTTTTATCAAGAGCTAGGGAAACAACAACTTGTACGTGCTGAGACTACCTTCGTTGGGTTTTTATCTGCATAATGCCATGTTAAACCGTTTGGTTTTTGGCCGTGAGATTTTGTGGTATACATGAATAGGGTGTATGAGATTGAGCCTAAGGTAGAGCCTTATGGCTGCATTGTTGATCTTCTAGGGCGAGGTATGAGATTGTTGTTAGAGGCCTAGGATCTTACACAATAATGTTCAGGAAGCCAATGTCATTATATGGCTGGGGAGCTCAGAAATTAATTGTGGTAAAAGTACTTGTTTTTGAATCCTTATAATCATTTGTGTATGTTGTTTTTGAATTGAATTAATTGCAGTAGAAACATTAAATTAGAGAGATTATGATTGTGTGAAAAACGTGAGGGAGAACTAAGGGTGCCTTTAAATTTTGAAAACAATGTAATGAGTTAGTTTGTCTAACAAAAGGGGTGCTAAAATCATATTTTAAGGGGGCCTAACTACTTAAATGTGTGTATGTGAAAATAATATTTTTTTTCCACCCATAAGTATGTATTACAAAAAATAAATAAATAAAATTAACCGGTCTCTCTGCCCACTACACCTCTAGAGGTCCTCAAATTAATTTATATTATTAATGGAACTTCATTTTTAAATTTTACCTTGGACCTCCATAACATCTGGACCAGCCTTGTTTGCTTTTAAATATTATAATGCTCCACAACTATATATGAGTCTAGCTACTTACATTTGTGTATGTATACATATATGCGCGCGCGCGTGTGTGGTAGATGGGTGAATTGAAGAAGTTAGGGGAAGAAGGGAAAATAAAATACATAGGTTTATCAGAGGTACCACCCAATACCATAAGAAGGGCATATGTTGTTCATCCACTGTTGTGATAAATTTTAATACTTGCAAGTGCACGAATTAATTCATAATATAGCGTATAAGCGAGGTCGATTCCACAGAGACTCAAACAATATGTTTTAAATTTTGTCTTGTTAATCTTTTTCTAATCCTTAAGAAAATTAAATAAAATAAAGAAAAGCAAGTAAACTAAATTAATGAAACTAGATTAAATAATACGAAGCAAGATAATAAAATTAATGAATTAATTCACTAAGGTTTCAGAGTCATATATTTAATATTATCTTCCTAAGTATTCATGCGCATAAATTATCTTCCTTTTATAATTGCAGAGCCATCCTATCAATTTATAATTTCCATTTTAATGCTTTAGGGCTTACTTTAACTTAATGGGCTTGAGTGGCTTGGCCCATTATTTGTTAACTTGTGCTACACCATAATTTTTGGATCATGGCCCCCTTATATTAATAAATGGCTTGTAATTAGGCTCGGACCCATTATTTGAATGCAATTTTATTGAATTTTCGTTATAATAAACTGCAGAATTTGCGTTGCAATTTCGGATCTTAAGATGGCCGAATTTGAAAACGTGCTGAACTAAAAAGTTGTAGCTCTCGAAATTATCTTTAATTTAGGCTAAAGAATCGCTTCATTTGGAATTTCGAGTAAAAAGATATGCATTCAGAAGTATTGAGTACTTTTAGTTGTCTTCACAAGCTTTAATTTTTTTATTTTTCACAATCTTCTTAAATTCTTTTCTAACACTTGAAAAGCATTAAAAATATAAATATAAATAATAATATATGCTCTTTAAATTATATATTAACATAATAAATTATACCAATTTCTTGGCACATCATCCACTCACTACTAGCTATTCAGCATGAATGGTCTTTATGGACTACATGGAGTTAGTTAATTACTCAACCCTTTTTATTTTATTATTTGTTATTCTTTTTGCAGATCTACTTAATAAATTATGTTATATGTGTTTTTTATTATTTTAATTTTGCACAATTTTATTTTTTTGAAAAAAAACAACGAGGTATAATTCTCTTCCTTCGACTGCAAATAACGAAAATACTCCAAACCCTTTGATGCATAGAATAACTTTCAGGTCTGAGTGGCTCACCCAACTAGACTAGCTTAGTTGGTACTACTTGGTCACATTCCCAAATAAAAGTCTATCAGTGATATTTTTCAGGACATTCTAAATTAATGGCGTAGTTTTATCTTCTCAAATATAAATGATGTACTAAATTTCACGATCATAAGCAACTTTTATTTTCAATTACTGAGGGTCCGTTTGGTTGTCCTTCAAATTGCGAATTAGATAATTTACAATTAAATAATTTATAAAATTTTCATTTATTAGTGTCTGGTTTTGTTAATTGAACAATTGTAAATATAATAATTCAAGTTGATTCACAAAAACTCAAATTAAATCATTTCAAGTAAAACTTGAAATTGCCTAATTCTAGAATTAAATAATTCATTCCAACTCTATTTTTTGAGAAGATCTAGTTTCTACATGTGATGTTATTGCATCTAGACAAAATTTTAAATAAAATAGAACAATAAAGAACATATTTTTATTCTAACAATCGGAATTTCTCGTTTAAGTTTTTCAAACACTACTTGAATTGGAATTGAATTATTCATAAATGAGCAAATTCACAATTCTTCAATCGAAAATAAACTAATTCTAAAATTAGGTAATTTACGCAACCAAACGGGCCCTGATTATATTACATTTAATCTTAAAAATGAATTTCTTCAATTTGAAAGTATTGAACAAAATTTTTGTAACGATGACATGCATTCTATAACCGATTGAATGATAACAAAATTAACGTTTTTTATTATTTCAATGGCTCTTTTATAATTATCTTAGTCATTAAGTCTATGGAAAAACCTTTTTTTAAGCTGTATATAAAAGCAGCTGTTTTGGGCCTAAGGGCATCCTTTAATTTTTCATGTTCTTCTATATATGATATACATAGTTCCTCTTTAGTAAATTGAAAAAATTAATGGGCCACATCAAAATTGTAGATGTAGGGTAAGAGAAGTACTAATCTGAAAAGTTAAAAGCCTTCAAGCCTCAAGGCCCAATCTTATTACTTGAAGGTTTTTCTTGTAGGAAAATTCTAATTTATTTAAGAAGATTTAAATTAAGCTATAATTTAATACTAATTTTTTATATTAATAGTTTAAGGGCTTTTTTCGAATGTTTGCTTAGAACTTATTACACTATGTTATAGTTACAACCATACGTTGTAAATAATATTTAAGCTCTGTTAATAAAATAGTAAGATTTTTTTTTTTGAAATTTGTGAGAAAATGAAAAATTGTTTACTAATATAGTGAGATGGTTTATTATTTTTTGGTTTTTTTCATGGAATTTTTTTTGAACAGTGAAAAAGAAATTTTTTTTTCACAAACAGAGGAGGATCAACGAAAAACATTTACTCATAAAAATAATCATAAGATAAAGAGTATCTCAAAACATCACAATTTATTTCTCAACTTCTTAGAATAATCAATTGGTTTTGCTATAATTTTTCAACTTTTTATCAAGCGGAGCCATAGTCTCATTAATTTGGTACAAAATGGGGATATTTACGCCGCTAGAATATCGCGTTGTATTAACCTAAGCGTAGGTTCGCCAAGTTCTATTATAGTCTTGGAAGTTCAAGCGTCAGTCCACAGAGATAATCGGAAAGACATGGATTAAATCATGCTTAAGTGATTTTCCTTTATCTGTAAGTTGTGTTTGTTTGGTTGGACAGCTAGATTAAATTGAAATTTATAAAAAAAAATGTTAAGAAAGAACAAAGGTTATAAATAATACTAGGACGGGGTATGTATACCATATTCACCCTTTGATTGGATATTAAAATGAGTAGATGATTGTAAAATTCCTTTTGGGCAATGTTCTAAAAGTCGTAAATCGGACCTAGATCGGCAAGGTGGGGATTCAGAATTTTTGGAGAAATCGAAAAAAATCGGAGATTAATCAGTAAACCTATAATTTGAAAAATCGAAAATTAAGTAAATATAATAACATTTTCATACTCATAAATAGTTTTCAAAATAACATAATGCTAATAAAGTATAATATATCTTTCAAATTAAAATTAATTTTTCAACATTCAAGTAACAAAATATGCATACCCAAAATTTAAGGAGTGCTTGTATAAAATTTAAAACTTAAAATGGATCAAAATGAAATAACTTAAAATATTGGGCTTGAATACAAAAATAAAAAAATAAACTTAAAAGCAATTCTCTCCCACAGGAAACCCTAGCCCTTAAAAGCAATTGGGACTGCTGCTGCTGCTCCCACAAGAAACCCTAGCCTGCCATTGCTGCTACTGCTTCTTCTTCTTCCTCCCGCCATTGTTGCTACTTCTTCTTCTTCTTCTTCTTCGTCGTCCCGCCATTGTTGCTGCTTCTTCTTCATCGTCGTCGTTTCCCAATTTTGGTCTGATTTTGAACCGATTTTTTACCCAGCCGATTTTCCCAATTGATTCATGGAAATCGAATCGGGTAACTCCTGATTTTCGATTTTTGGCCGATTTATCGGCAAAAAATCCTAATTTTTAGAACACTACTTTTAGGCAATAGGATCGTTGATGATAATGGTCGACTAAAAAGCCCAACTAAAGAATCCGAGCATTTCTTTTGCTTGAAAATTATAATCCCACATTTAAAATATAATAATTTCGTAATAAGAACACACGAAAAGTATATTGGGATTAATAGAAATTAGGATGTACACAAAGTTTACGTTTTGTCTTTTTTTTTATGAGATTTCTCAATTTCTACTAATTAAACTATGCAAGAAGAGTTTTCTTTCAAGAATTAAATAACTTTAATGGTATTCATTATTTCCTAAAGAAACAATATTTTATTATATAGACAAAATAAAAAAATAAGAAATTAACCATTAAACTAAAAAAAAAAAAATTCCACGTGCATAATAGTCATTATGACATTAGGCTATAATATATGGATTTATTTCAATGATACTAAAATCTAATAAGTATTATAACTGACAATATTAATATATAGTCACAAATTTATAATATCTATACATCATTACATCTCTATATGAAAAAAGGCATATTAATAAATCTCAAAAAAATTTAACACGCTTAATCGTCTTTTTTTTTTTTTTTCTAATTATTGCCCCCAGGTTTGTATAACAAAATTTATATAAAATGGCACAAATCAAGAGTAAATTAATCCCACAAAAATTATCCTTATTTGGGCGTATCTTCAGTTAACTTACTACGAAAAAGGAGCCAAGTCAATAAAATTACAAACAATTTCATTTATTATTAGCTACAAGTGATTCAAACTCGTTACGATGCATAATATATCCACATTTGTATGGTAGTGGTCATAAGTTTGCTTTGGTATTATATGTAACCACCCAGATTCTTTTCAAAATAATTAGCCCAAATTGTAATTTACGTTCCTTAAACCCATACATCGTGGCGAAGCCAGGAAATTGACCAACGGGGGGCAAAATTTGATCGAAAATCAAAACACACTAAGTCATATATATTTAAAGCCATAAAATTTGAAGGCAAACATAATACTATTAATAATAAAATTTCATACAACTTAAACAACAAATGCGAACAATTATGATAAATTACAATAACATTCTACAATTTTTCATATCTTTGAAGTATTGGTGATGGTGGTGGTAAAAAAAATGGTGTAGATAAAGAGAGATTTGAGAGGTGAGTGAAGAAATGAAAATGGTGAATGGTGAATGGTGAATGGTGAAAGTACTGAAGCAGCGACAAACGGCAGGCAGAAGAACAAGAGAAATGAGTAGTGGTACATTTTTAATTAATTAGGTTTAATATTTACAAACTATTCCTTAAGTTTTTATATCTTACAATTAGGTCCCCTCAAGTTTATTTTTATGCACATAAGTCCCTAAATAAATTTTTTTTTTAAATGGGCCAAGCCAAGGAGGGGTGGCTGCCCCCCCCCCCTGCCCCTACACAGCTTCGCCACTGCCCATACATATATGTTTGCTTTGATACATATGCAACTATATATCCAGGTTCTTGCCAAAGTAGCTAACCCAATTTTTGATTTAGGTTTCTTAAACCCATACATATATCAAGGATCTCTCCATTACGTTACTAATATAGGATATTTGGATCGTTACACACTCTCCGTGTTAAATCCCTAGTCACGTGGTAGTGATCATAGATCCAACTTGTTACCATATGTAATCAACTGGGGTTTTTCCCAAAATGGCTAGCCCAAGTTGTAACTTCAGTTCATTGCACCCACATATATACCCAAGATCTCCCCATTACATGCACTACTGATGTTGGATACTTGAGTTGTTACATTTGGGGGCTTTTAGGATCTGATTCCTCTTATATAATTTTTTATGATGAGGTCGACAAGTTTTTCTTTAAAGGATGTAGATACATGTATCTTCCTTTAGCCAATACTCAGATATATAAATACTATCTGGAAGATGCTACAAATTTTTTCAGTGCAGATAGTATATCTATAATCAAGAAAATTAGCATCTGAAATCGAGAGATACGAAAATAAATATCTACAAATATCACATCCTTTAAAAAAATAAAATTGAAGGACCTTATTCAAAAAAGTTTCTATCCCAGAAACTGATCCTAACTTTTTTTTTTGTTTTTTTTCTTTTCCTTTCTGGATTACAATATATTCAAAAGTAAAGAGATCACATTTGGTGATGACATCAATTTTATTGTTTTTCTATTTTACCCCTATCATCATATATATATCATTTTTTTTTTTGTAAAATCTAGGTCACATACGTAATTCGTGTATTACTTTTATGTACATAAATTCAAGAGAAATATTTAACAAAAGTAAAAGATGTTTTATTAGTGAAGTATGAATGTAGGTTTCTTAGAGTGGTGTTGTTGATTTCAATTGCGAACAATATTTTTTGTGAAAAAAAATTGCACAGGTAAAATAAATATTTAAATATTATACTCTATAACTATATATGAGCCTAGCTACTTACATGTGTGTATTTAATTTATTTTTTTCCACCCATAAGTATGTATTACAAAAAATAAACAAATAAAATTAACTAGTCTCTCAGCCCACTTCACTTCACTCTTCTTTAAATCTTGGTTTTCTTACAGGACTGTTCCAGAGGTATAATAAAAAAGGCGACCGTCTTGGGTCTCCAGAATTTTCAACTTTCCAGAGGCCCTCAAATTAATTTATACTATTAATGGGGCTGCATTTTTAAATTTTGCCTTGAATCCCCAAAACATCTGAACTCGCTATGTTTGCTTTTAAATATTATACTCCACAACTATTTATGAGCCTAGCTAATTACATGTCTGTATGAGTATATGTGTGTGTGGGGGGGTGGGGGTGGGGGTTTGAAGAAGTTAGTGGAAGAAGGGAAAATAAAATACATAGGTTTATCAGAGGCACCACCCGAGACCATAAGAAGGGCACATGCTCTTTATCTGCTCACTGCTTTTCAGCTTGAATATCTCTATGGACTAGAGATGTTGAGGATGACAATATTTTTCCTACTTGCAGGTAATTAATTACTTCTCTCCTTTTTATTATTCATTATTCCTTTTGCAGATCTACTTAACAAATTATTTTTGTAAAAAAAGAAGAAGAGAAGTCTAAGTATTTCCTTTCAACTGCAAATAGCGAACATATTTCAAAACTCCTGGTGCATAGGATCACTTTCAGGTTCAAGTGGCTCACCCAACTAGGCTAGCCAAGCTAGTTGGTAGTACTTAGTCCCATTCCAAAATAAAAGTCTATTAGACCAAAAACAATAAAAATAAAAATAAAACTCTATGAGTGAATATTTTTTTTGGGACATTCTAATTAGTGGTGTAGTTTCTTTTATCAAATATAATTAATGTACTAAATTTTATGATAATTTTTATTCTCAATTACTGATTACGCTAAGTTTAATCTTAAAAAAAGTACAAAACAGTCAAAACATGAATTGCTTAAATTGGAAAGTATTGATCAACAAAATTGTTGTAACAATGAAATGCATTCTATAACTGATTGAATGATAACCTTTTATTATTATTATTATTATTATTATTATTATTATTATTATTATTATTATTATTATTATTATTATTTCAATGGCTCTTTGGGCCTCAAATCAAGAAGGCCCTTCTTTAATTTTACATGGTCTTCTATATATGGTACACATAGTTCCTCTTTAGTAAATTGAAAAAATTAATGGCCCACATAAAAATTGTAGAGAAGTACTAATCTGAAAAGTTAAAAGCCTTCGAGCCTCAAGGCCCAATCTTAGTACTTGAAGGTTTTTCTCGTGGGAAAATTTTAATATAGTTAACAAGATTTAAATTTAGTTGTAATATAATAATTTTTTTTCTATTAATAGTGTAAGGGTTTTTTTCAAATGTTTGCTTAGAACTTATTACACTATGTTAACGTTACAACGTACGTTGTAAATAATATTTAAGCTATATTAATAACAAGATGAAAAATAGTAAATTCTTTTTTTTTGTGTGAGAAAATGAAAAATAGTTTACCAATATAGTGAGATGGTTTCTTATTTTTTGGTTTTTTCCATGGAATATTTTTTTGAACAGTGACAGATTTTTTTTTCACAAAAAATAGAGGATCGACGAAGAACGTTTACTCATAAAAATAATCATAAGATGAAGAGTATCTCAAAACATCATTCAATTTATTTCGCAACTTCTTAGAATAATCAATTGGTTTTGCTATATTTTTTCAACTTTTTATCAAGTGGAGCCTTAGTCTCATTAATTTCGTACAAAATGGGGATCGATATTAATGCTACAAGAATATCGCGTTGTGTTAACCCAAGTGCAAGTTCACCAAGTTCTAGTATAGTCTTGGAAGTTCAAGTGTCGGTCCACAGAGATAGACGAAAAGACATGGATTAAATCATGGTTAAGTGATTGTCCTTTATCTGTAAGTTGGGTTTGTTTTGTTGGATAGCTAGATTAAATTGAAATCTATAAAAAAATGTTAAGAAAGAACTAAGGTTATAAATAATACTACGACGAGGTATGTATACCATATTCACCCTTTGATCGGATATTAAAATAAGTAGATCATTGTAAAACTCCTTTTAGGCAATGGGGTCGTTGGTGATAATGGTCGACTAAAAAGCCCAACTAAAGAATCCGAGCATTTCTTTTGCTTGAAAATTATAATCCCACATTTAAAATATAATAATTTCGTAATAAGAACACACTAAAAGTGTATTGGGATTAATAGAAATTAGGATGTACACAAAGTTTAAGTTTTGTCTTTTTTTTTAAATTTAATTTCTCAATTTCTACTAATTAAACTATGCATGAAGAGTCTTCTTTCAAGATTTAAATTACTTTAATGGTATTCATTATTTCCTAAAGAAACAATATTTTACTATATAGACAAAATAAAAGAAAAATTAAACATTAAAATAAAAAAAAAATATTTTCCACATAATAGTCATTATGACTTTAGGCTATAATATATGGATTTATTTCAATTATAATAAAATATAATAAGTATTATAACTGAAAATATTAATATATAGTCACAATTTTATAATATATACATACATCATTACATCTCTATATGAAAAAAAGAGTCATATTATATATCTATAACTACGGAGGTTTGTAATTATTCATGGAAATAGGGTTTTTCAACTCTCATATGGTCAATGTCAACATTCTTCTCTTAAAATTATAAAATTGTTTTACCATGTCTACAAAAGTACAACGTAGTTTTATGACGTTCTAATTTTGAAAATTAAGCTGTCAAAGTTCATTATTGAAACAATGATAATAATAGGCAAATAGCTAGTTTTTAGAATTACCAACAAAAGCATGTTTAACCTTATAATTTTTACACGTTAGGATATTATTTGATTAGATAAAGTAGTTTTATAAAGCTTCTTCCTTTGTATAAACTTAATTTCAAAGGTTACAAAACAAAAGTGCGCACAAATGATTTCCCCTTTATAAGGAAAATGGTTAGAAATTAAATTTTATTAGATTATTTCGTTTCTCCATAAAATACTCTTTAAGTTTCTAACATCTTTTCCAAAATTGTAAGAATAATTGGCCATCGTGTATTTATAAATAGATAGGCTGGAAAACATATCTTGAGGGTTCGATAATTGCACTATTCATACTCGAAGATTGCAAAAATATGCCACTATTTGAATTCCTTCATCTTCCAAGTTCAACAAGTGTTTTGTTCATTGTTCAAATTCTACCGCAATTCCCATGCATAGAAATCACTCATTCACTTGGATCATGAATCATGATTAAATTGAATTCAATAAATAAGAATAACATATTGTTCTAAATAAATTAATATTTTAGCGAAACTCAAGACTATAAAAGTAAGTGTTACTCTAGAATCAAATTATACTTATAATTGCAGATATTACGAATTAATTCATCCAATATATATCTATTAAAACTAAAACACTTCTTTGCACGTCATATAATTTGCTTACAAGTCAAAGCACTAAATCTTCCAACTAAATCAAAAAGTTTTCATTTTGAAATCAAAAGCATATATTGTCCTTACTATCGTAGGTAAAATAACTTTGATTTGTATTTTAGTTGTAAATAAATTTGAGATCTATTTTATGAATAATTTAAATATCATAACAAACAATAATAATATAAAAATTATAGTAGATAATTTAGATAAAAATAAAGAAACACTATCTTATGAGAGTCGCGACAAGTCGCTATCCTAAGGACAATATCGCCTTCCTACGTGGAGGTTTTGATGGTCAATATAGTCTCCAAGATAAAACCCATAAGTTCATTGCGTTATCTCCTCCGATCCATGCGCACGTTTACAGGAAAACAATGAACCCATCCACAATAATGACGCCCAAAACATATGAAATTATATATAGATGAGGAGGATTATGGTCTATCTTGTTATATATATCTCCCAAGACGAACACATATTGCTTTATATAGTACAAAAACACATAGGTTACCAGAAAACTCACTAATTTGCATCATTTCTGGAAAACAATAATTTTCCATTTTCTTAAGAAGTTTACCAGAAAACTTAATATATAACTCAATTTTGAAAAACAATGTAGGTAGCCGAAGGCCACAAAGATAGCCCACCACCTGCAATAATCAAATTCTGCGTCATCATGCCCAAAATCAAAATATAAATATATAGAGTTAAGTTATAGCTAGAGAGAAATTCTCCAACTTTCTCAAGTTAAAGAAAGGATTTTTATTTGGGGTGGTAATTTGATGATTTTATTAATAAAAATTTGTAGAGATGATCTATATATAGTGTATAAATCAACTACATCAAATTTCACAAAAATATTTAACTTAGAAGTGGATGAGATGATCATAAAAGGAAATGCATATATATATATATATATTAAATTTTTAATACACTCAATCATATGTTGAATTTTTTTATATAGTTTGGTGGAGGTTAGAAAATTTTTGAGATTTATTAACAGATATGTGTGTAAACAATTCTAGCTCGCAACATTCAAAATAATAAATAATATCTCCGTAATTAGTGCACTTCTATAAAAACAAATCCTCATGATTTAATGAACTGGAACTATATCATGAAAAAGATTTGCGTCTCTTCGTCGATCTAGATATGATATCCATGTTTTCCCACTCTTAATTACATTGAGGAGAAATCGATGAATGAAGGCTCTGTTTGATAAAAACATGAAAAATAATTGAAAAAATAACAAGTTTTGATATAAAAAAAGGTGGAAAATAAGTTGAGACATCTAGCAAGATATTTTCCATCTTGTGCTCATTTTTTATGAGTACATGTCCTCTATCCTTTTTTATTTTTATGTAGAAATTTTTTCTTTCTCACCCTCCAATTTTTTTTTTCCATCGAGAAACCAAAATTATGAGCTAATCTAACCACATGCATCAACTTATTTTTTAACATCTCACACAAATCAATTGATTTTCTTACTATTTTTCATGCTACAATCAAATGGAACCGAAATAGTTGAAAATATAACCACAAGGTGGTGGTGGGTGGCAATATTTGCGCGAACTATTTTGCAATGCTTGATTTTGATTCCTACAAAAGCACTAATTATGTCTAGAGATAACTAGTTTTCGAGTGGATATTACTCCCAGCCTAATAAGAATGTGTGTGTATGAGAATATCTCATGACGACAAAAAAAGGTAAAAAAATGAGAACGAAATAGTTGAAAATATAAGATATATAGCTAGGTGCCTTTCAATAGGCCAGGTTGTTACTTTGTTAGGTTACTAAATAAAGTATTACATATATAACATTACTTGTAGTCTTAAAATAATTGTACATTATGTATGGAGATAGTACATATAGTATTAAAAAAAAAGTTGTTTTGAGTGCCTTTAGCAACCCACCTTCAAAAATATCATTTCATTTTGCCTGTATGTACAATCCAAATTATTCACACCGAAACAACCAATTCTAATTTTATTTTATTTTATTTGTTTTGTTTTGTTTTGTTTTATTTAGAACTGAATACATGTGCGTACAATCACAACCTTTCGACTCGATTCATCGAGAGAAGAAGAAGGGAAGGGTGTGGAAAGACTCGAACCTAATTCTAACTAATTCAAATTTCAACAAAAGAAGTAATGTTATAACCTCTTAATCTTACGCCAATGTGATTTGAATTTTGTTTGTGTATGTGAATTTGAGGTCTGATCTAGTTACGCACTTTAGGGATAAAAAAAAAGCAATAATTTCAACCAAATAAATTTATATATAAGTTAATAACAAAACCTATTAACATAGCAAAAATTCATTACCTTAATTATGTCCCAAAAAAACCATGGAAATGGACACTTTATTTGGATGAAGTGAGTATATATCAGGCCGTAGTAGGGACAAGCTAGTATTGAATCCAAAATAAAAAATGAAGTAATTCTACATGGATATAAAAACTTGACATAAAAAACTGACATATCAATGTGTCAATCACTCATTGATTAAAACGGAATGTGATATGATTATTTTAACCAATACATAGTGACTACATTTGCACTACCTGAAAACGACACTTAGGAGACATACAAATTATGTCTCCTAAGAGCTGATGTATGTCGCTTAAGCTTTAGGCGACATAAGGTATGTCGCTTAAGTAGTGTCTGGTAAGTGGTGTGGCTTAAGATCTTAGGCGACATATAAATAAAGTATGTCGGTTAAGTAGTTCACTTAGGAGACATAAGCAAATATAGTATGTCTCCTAAGTGATTGACTTAGGAGACATACTTTATTTACAATGTCTCCTAGGTCAACCTCTTAAGTGACATACTTTATTTGTATGTCGCTTAAGTTTTATACTTAAGAGACACAGTAAATAGAGTATGTCTCCTAAGTTGTACACTTAGGAGACATACTTTATTGCTTATGTCTCTTAAGTCTACAACTTAAGCAGCATATGATATTTGTATGTTGCTTATGATATTTGTATGTCGCTTAAGTGGTGATCTTATGAGACATACAAATGTATGTATGTCGCATAACTCTGTTTGATTAAAAGTATTGACCACCACTTAGGAGACATACTTTAATTTGTATGTCTCCTAAGATATTCCAGACCTGCTTCATAGCAAGCTGTATTATTGTGCAGCCACACCTGCACTTTTCTACAAATCAACCTGCATTATAAATTTGATACCAATTCATTCACACACACAACAAAATTTCTACAAATCAACTTATAATATAAATTTGATACCACTTCATTCACACACAAAAAGAGGCCAACGACATTAAAATGTACAAAGTATAATATTTACAAGCCAAAATTGAAATGTACAAAGAGTCTAATTACAAGCCAAAATTCAAGTATAGAATAAAAATACCATAAGTCTAGCAATAGAGAGAAAAGAAAGAAGTCTATATATAAAGATGCAAAATAATCTATATATAAACAAGTCTATCACTAAACCTCTCTTGGTCTACCATCACCCGTAGGAAGATTCGCCATCATCAACGATACTAGATCCCGTACCCGCGCTTCCATCTCCTCGTCGCTTGCTTTCTGTCGCGCCTCGTCGCTTGCTTTCTGTCGCGCTTCCATCGCCTCAAGCTCCGCGATCCTTGCATCTTGCTGCGCGATCCGTGCCGCCATCTGGAGGTTTATCTGCACTGGCTCCATGGGACTTCTCTTCTTCGGCTCCTTGACGACAGAGCTCCCAAAGCCTCGGATCCTAATCCCTCTCGAAGAACCGATCTCACTCTTTATGATACGGATCTCTTCGTCAAGAGGGAGCTGGATCGAACACTCGGATCCTTCCTCGGTGGTGGGCCGATCAGCTATTATCTTCGCTGCGGCCTCATCGGTGGCGGCTCTCACTCTCGCCTGCAAATAACAATAATATATAAGTAAAAAATACACTAAAACTGCACTACAACTACACCAAATATGCACCAAATATGCACAAAAATTACTTTAAAAATTGCACAAAAAATAGTACTAAAATTGTCCTACAAACTGCACTACAACTACACCAAAATAGCACCAAATATGCACAAAAACTACTTTAAAAACTGCACAAAAAAAGTATTGAAATTGGCCTAAAAACTGCACCAAATATGCACATAAACTGCTTTAGAAACTGCATGAAAACAGCACAAAAGCAGCACCAAAACAACACAAAACAGCACCAAAAACTGCACTAAAATTTGCAATAAAGCTATACTAAAACTGCACTAAATCAACTTATAAAATACCCATAAATATTAAACAATCCATAACAAACATTTTAAAGTTCATAAAACAATCTATAAATATTTAAAAGTCCATAAAAGAGTTCACAAACTTTCAAAACAATCTATGACAATAGTCTACAAAGTACAAACAACCCAAAAAAATTCAAAAATGAGACAATCTATTTTTATGCTTTAAATTAATTAAACAATAATAATAAAAAGTAATATTTTCTGGAAATGCTGCCATGTATATTGTTAAAATATTTTCTCAATAATCTTTTGGCAGGCTTTGTTCATGGTTCTTTGAAACATTCTCCCAAAAACAAACACTCTTTTTTCAAGGCAGTGTATAAGGCATGTCTAAATATCAAGCAAAAGTAATGTTGAGGCCAACCTTTCTGGTAATGAAAAGAAACAAATCATTATACAACTCGAAGGTAATTTTATGAACTTGATTAGTTTTGCATCATTGGAATTTCTACATCAAACTAACTCCCTCCTCTCAAATCTATAATTATCACTCTTATATATATATAATTACATACACAGTTACACACTAAAGGGCTAGATCTATATTAGATCTACACATTTTTATTTTGATTTAGTTCAGATCTAACAAAAATATTACAAGTTCATCGAACTAAGGGTTTAAATATCAAGAAATTGCAAACATAACTAGAAGAATTAGAAAGCTTTACCCGTCTAATTAATTTGCAAACTCAACTCGAGTACAGAAGATGAAAATTCAAATAAAAAAGGCAAAGAAAACCCAGTTCGCTGGGATTCGAACCGTTTGCCGCGGATTTAGGATTTACTTATTACTTTAAAGTTGTAATCAAAATTCTTTTATTATTTATCCTTGATGTTTGTATTGTTATTAAAAGGATCAATGAAATTGTTAAAATCAATCGAAATATTAAAGAGTCCATTCCTTAAAATATGTTAGATTATGTATGAATTTATTAAAATATGTTAGACTCTATATAGATTTAAAATAATTCATGAATTTAGAAGAATTCACGGATTTTTAAAAGTTCATAAAAATCTTTTAAAATCTTAATCGAATATGCACTACTAAATTCAAAATTTTAATCCAATTCTTTTTACCCCTTTGTCATCGTGAGTCAAAAACCCACCACGATTATTTTCTTTCTTCAACTAAAATATATAAAAGAATAAAAAAAATGAGTTTTAAGTACCTCTTCCATAGTTATGTTCAATATAATTAAGGACACCTTCCTTTTCAATACTTGATAAAGGATTTCTTTCACAATTTATTTTGGCCATAACGATAATTTTCAATCTTTTTTCATTTAAACGATATACCCTTTTTTTAAAGGGTAATTGGTACTATAATATTTTATTTCCTTATTATTATTAATGATTGCTAAGCCTCACTAGCTACTTGTGCCATCACCTCCTACCAAAGCTCTGGTGACCACTGCCAGAGCTTTGGCAACCTCACTGGAGTTGTAGGTAGATTTTTATTTAGTGCAAAAAAAATTTATACTCAATTTTACATCTTTAATTGCCTGCAAATTTGCACCTTAAGTTTTTGGATCATGTCAATCCAATTTTTCTTTGTAGCAAATACAACGAGAGTTTTCAAGACGATTAACGTAAGTGTAATTGAAGAAATGGGAATAAAATAAAATACAATATGTTTTATGAAAAACTAATACCATTTTAATTGGCATGTGAAATTGTGTCACATTTCTTAATACTATTTTAATTAATGTATTTTCCTTTTTAATATAAGAGATGCATGCAACAAAATTTTAACCCTTAGGGTGTGTTTGACGTGCCGGATTAGAGAGACGGATATGATTATTTAATTCCATCCGGATGGGATAAAACAATCCTATTTTTATGTGGGATTTGTTAATTCCTCTCTCGGTGGGATAAAAAAGTTAAGTGGAATAAATAATCTGTTCAGATATTCAATTCGGACAAATACCAAACATGGGATATGATAAAATTATTGACTATGGGTCAAACGCAACCTTATTGACTATGCAAAGTAGTTGATTCCTATCCCTTATTAAGATCGTGTTTGGTTGCTTAATAATATAATATTACTAACTCTTAGTGTACATTTTAGGAGTGTGCAATATTATGCACAATATAACAATTCTTGATCATAAATATATATTAAAAATATTTTGAAGCAATATTGAGCAAATAAGACATAATTCTTGGACATAGATATGCCGAAGCCCCACAAAAGCTTATGCTTTGTCTTCGGGTGGGACTGAGGAAGTACTTTCCACACTCTAACAGGTGAGTGTCCTTGTAGACACCCCGATCCGTGACCCCCGCAAGAATCCTAACGATCTTCTAGAACTACTGGTTTTGGGATCCAGGACCCACTCGAGCACCCGAAACAACCCTAGGAGGGTTTGTTGGCCAAACAAACATGTTTTTAAGAGAGATTATCGCACGACAATCCCTGATATGTCGCGCGACAATCATGCCTTTGTCGCGCGACAGACCCCTCTGCACCCGACCAACCACTTTCTGACACATCACAGTGTCAGAACCCATCACTTCAGTCGTTTGTCGCGCGACAATCATTCCTATGTCGCGCGGCAAACCCCTCTGCACCCGACCAACCACTTTTTGATACATCACAGTGTCAAAATTCATCACTTCAGCCGTTTGTCGCGCGACAAATGCATATGTCGCGCGACAAATGCATATGTCGCGCGACAAATAAGTACAGTGAATGGAGATGTTGCGCGACACTTCCCCTTTTTGGAGATATGTCGCGCGACAATCTCTCCCGAGCACTATAAATAGGCCAACACCCCCAAGGGTTCTAGACGGCAACTTCTCGCCACAATCTTTATACTAAAATTCCTTATTCTCTGATATCTTCTAATCTTTAAGCCTTCTCCGGAAGCATCTGTGATAACATTTATTTCCGCAAGAGTCTCGGATCTAATCTTGGCACCCGGAGTGCCACCTTCTAGAGTCAGACCGCTGGAAATATTTCTAAGAGGAAAACTAATATTCGCCGGAGGTCTTCTCTGCCGGATTATATTTTCTCTCTCTTATTCTTATATATATCGTCGGGAAGGTAACTAAAGTCTCTTCTAGTAATTAAAAAGATATGTGTATATTAGTTTTATTGTAGACTTATTTAAAACTCGATTTTTCTAACGGGGCGCTGCCCCGCACCCCGCGACCTGACCGGGCAGGTCGATCCCCGTCCTAGTAAGCGAAGTGGCGACATGGTTGTGGTAGATTCTTAATGCGCCCGAAAATTAGGTTTCCATTAGTTATTTCTAGAAAGCAGTAGAATATCAGTAAAAGCATCCAAGTTTTCTAACATAGAATAAACATATAAGACCACTAGAGACCGAAAGGGAGGAATGGGTGCTTAACACCTTCCCAAACCGTAATATAGTTCCCGAACTCTATAGAATCCTGGTTTCCTATACAAACGTGTAAAAAAAGGCTTATATGTAGCCTTTCCTCTTACACAACTATTTTGTCCGTTTTCTCGTAAAACGTACTGGCGACTCTAAACGAACTCTCTTGCATCTAGAAATAGGATAGAGGGACACCCGATATGAATTATCAACACATAGAAGCAAATGGAACAACGGAATCCTTTCCGATGTTTCAGACTCCCAAACCAGAGGGATTGAGACCCTGGGGTCGCATTTGCGGATTCTCACAGTCCTGGGCAATCCAATTCTGCTTCCACGAATTCTCAGTCACCACATTGCACTCAAAGGAATCACGCGGCACCGTTACAGTCGAGTGCCACCCATCTTTGGCCATACTACACTTCTCCAGGTGAGAATGCATATTTTTGAGGTTCTTCTCATTGTTTTGAATGTTGTAGTTCGAAAATACTTTACCATGCATCTTCTTGCAACCTTTCTTAATGTCGGGGCTATGAATATAAATGAAGGTGGGGAGGAAAAAAGGTTGTACACCACCTATTTGATGAAATGTCTGACAGGTTTCCACCTTCCAAAATCTAAGCTTCCATGGTCTCGGCTTGAGTCTAGCAGTAGGAGAAGGGATGCAGAGCATTCCCCCACTTCTATTTGAACCTGTAGTTGGGCATTGAGCAATAGTCATTCTCTAATAAACTAGAGATTTGCTGCGGATATGAGTGCCACCAATGGAGATCATTGTAATGCATACCCATTTTTGATAACTTGTCAGCTACCTGGTTTCCTTCTCTGAATATATGAGATATGTGAGTGTGCATTCTATCCATTTTTCTCTTACAGTTCTGCCATAGAGTAACAGCAAACCATGGAGGAGTAAAGGTTTTGCTTTTCACACATGTCACCACAGCCAACGAATCCATTTCAACCCAAATCTTGTGCCACCCCTTCTCCCAAGCTATGTCAATAGCATTAATGAAGGCCAGAAGCTCAGTATCAAATGCTTTGAGTATACCAACAAATTTGCAAAATGCCCATTTAGAAAAAGCCTCTGTAGTTCCTGAAAATTTCTCCAATGGCTGCTCTGCCAGGTGCCCCAAGAGCCATACCATCAGTGAGGAGGGTACCATATAACTTCAATGTTTTGGGACTGCTGTTGACTTTGCCTTTCACTCCAATTCTATTCAGAGTAGAGAGATCATCCACTGAATTGTTCATGTGTACAGGAGCCATTAAAGCAATCTCTTTGATCCAGCATTTCATGTGATGTATAGTTCTAGAGATGTAGGGTTTTTGCCCCTCAAAGATTGCTTTATTTCTAGTATCCCATAGGACATGAAAGCACACAAGACAGGTACCAATCCATAAATTGAACAATTGGGTGCTTAGGTTCTGACTGCTCACAAAATTCCATATTTCCATGGGAGAGACCTGGTTGGGGATATTGATGTTGAACATGTAACTAAGCCATCTCCACAAGAGGTTAGCAAAAGGACATTTAACAAAAACATGCTGAATGGAATCAGCATTGGTTTTGCAAACCTCACACCTAGAAGCAAGAACCATCCCTCTTTTTTGAAGGCTGTCATGTGTAGGAACCTTTTTGTGGAAAATTTTCCAGCAGGTAATTGAGACTCTTGGGGGAATGAATCCTTTCCAAAGTAAATTTGCCCAGTGCACTTTGTTGGAAGGATTGAGAAATTGGTAAGCTTGTTTCATAGAGAGTTCTCCTTTAGAAGAAAGGGGCCAAATGAGGCAGTCAGGTTTAGGATTGACAGAAAGGCTTAATTCCTGTATGGGGAGAGAGAGATGAGGGTAAATGTCAGATAACCAGGCAGGAATTTTCCATTTACCATCAACAATAAAGCTAGAGACTGTGCTTTTGTGCCGTAAAAGAGTATCACAAACTGAGATTTTTCCACCTTCAAGCCAATTTTCATTCCATATGTTAACTGATTTGCCATCTCCAATAATCCATCTAGCATTTTCATGAATAACTAAAAGAGCCTCTCTAAGACCAGCCCAAATTGAAGAGCATTTGTAGACATTAGTAGCTATGGTTTGCCTTATGTAGAACCTACAAAATTTCTTGTAGTTAGTTGTTGATACTCTATGTAAACAGAGATTATTCGACTCTAATTCAACACTTTTTGGTATTACATTACGTTTGGTGTTCTTGCGCAATCATAGACTTGCAATTGTATATGAAACTGAAATTCAGTCTTTGTTTCGAGAGCATCTCTAGTAAGAATGAAAAATGGAACTCATATCTAGTGTTCGCTTTATTAATTTATATCAAGAGTAATTGCTACTACACTAGTTATCTTAATTTGCTTCAGAAGATCAGCATTTAAGAATTAAGAGTTAGTAACAAGTTATCTTGATTTGCCTCTTATTCCTCGCACCTTTAAGTAAATTAATCTTGTTTTTATATTTGTGAAAAGTTGTCAACCAGGACAAATGTCTCATTAAAATGGGACTACACTATTTGAAATCTGATGTTACACCCTCCCCCTCTCTCTTTCCCCTTACAGGCTGGAAATTTGCATGTAGTGTTGCTTATGAATTGAATAATTTTTTTTTTTTTTGCTTTATTTTTTTATATTGTTAACTCATCAATTATTATTGACTTTACTGGCAGTTAAATCTATGCCTGCAAACACTACCAAAGCATTCTATACTTCTTTCGAAAGCTCTAAGAGTGTTTCCCATTTCACTTATTTTCCTTAGGAAAAGCCCAAAGTTCCACGTTGTCCATCTTTATGGGTGTTTGATAGCTTTTGTTTTCCAAGAAATCATTTTCATGTTACAACTTGTTCTAGCGTATGAATTTTCCTTGTTTCCATTAAATTCATCCAAGGAATCCAATTCTTTTCGTGTTAACCATTCAAAACTTAGGAGAGGGATGGTTTTTGGCATTGTTGGAAATGAGAAAAAAGTTGCACTAAAACAAGTTGTACGCTGGGTAGTGTAGGCAATCAAATACCACAAACAGGGAAATTTGTGGAGTGTTTCTGCAGAATATAGGTGTAACCCAGTTATCCAGCACACCTTTAATTTTTGTAGCATGCAAAGGACAATGAGCTACAAGTTTTAGATGGCATGGACAAGCTATCATCTGCCAATATGAATGTAATGTGCCAATATGCATTAAGGGATTAACTTGATCCTCTTTCCATATTAATGGCAAATGGCAATCTGATAAGACCAACAAAGTACGCCATGGTTTGTTCAATGCACTAATAAGTTTGACCTAAGAAGTTTGCTTCATATGGCTCCTTATTCTTGTTACTGCAGGTGGAGATTGAAGAAGTAGGTGATCCAGAAAGCAATAAGTCCAGTCCCAGCAAAACAGTAGTTATTTTCTCTCTCACATCTTTGTTGTGAAATTTGACATCCGCACACACTGAAATTTGCTTCACTATGGGATTTTGCTAAGGCTGAAATAGTTACATACATTTCTTCAACATTATCCTGTTGTATATAACTATTGTGAGTCTTTGTGGGAAAAACAGTAATTGGATCAACTACGGTATTTTGTTAAAGCTGAAGCAATTGCATACATTTCTTCCAATTTTGATGGTCCTATTGGGTCCATGAGATGAGCTGCAACAATATAAAAACTCAGGGTAGAACATATAGACATAGCCTGTCACTGCTGTTAATTTTCTTGTTTAGTCAAATTATTGCCATTTAAACAAGGGGAATTGAGACAGAATTGCCCCACTAGTACTGTGTGGAACCCATATCCCGCCCCCCCGGGAAGGGAAAAACACCCATCATCCCAACTCTGAACACAAAAACAGGTTATTTTGTAATCATGGTGGATGCCTTTCAATCAAATGTATGAAAAGTGGTCGAAGAAGAATAATGTACTTTGTTTTGATTTGGCAGCCTGACGATGTTCCTGAAAGTTTGTGGAGGATGATAGAAAATTATCAAAAGGTGACAGGGCAAAGCTATCAGGATTCTGAGCAAGCTATGTTCAAGTTATTTCATCCAAAGGTATGATTTCGAGTCCTTTTATCCAAAAGTTAACAGATGTTGCAATTTATATAGAGAAAGGTATAGAGCCATTGAGGTACACACTAGCGCGTACTGTCTGGGGTTTTCCCCACGCAATTATTCCACTAGGCTACGTTTGATAGCAACATGGAAAATAAAAAGAAAAATAACTAATTTAGGTGAGAAGATGGAAAATAAGTTGAGAGATGTGGTGAGATTAACTCTTACTTTTAGCTTTTTTCCATGAAAAATTTTCCACAAAATACTAAAAGAGGATGTAGGAGATATACTCACAAAAATGAATATGAAATGGAGAGCATCTCACCATATGCCTCAACTTATTTTCCATCTTCTCACCCAAATTAGTTGTTTTTATTTTCATTTTCCATGTTGCTATCAAACGGAGCCTAAAAGTTAATGGTGTTCCTTTATCTTCCTCAAATAACGTTGCTCCTTTCTCTTCCTCTCTGAGAAACCTTTCCTCTCACTCTCTCTCAGACCAAGCTCGACCTCGTTCCTCTCCCAGCTGCGATTTCATCCCTCTCAAATCCTCCATCATCTACAATCTAGGGCTTTTTAACAATGGATTTGACATTGACTGAATTTGGGTTTGATTTGCTCGTTTGTGGGTTTTACATGCTTCCAATTTAGGTTTTACTTGCTTATTTGTGAGGTCAAAAAGGGGGGCAACAGTTAATTTAAGCAACATTCACCAAACTCAAGTTAATAAATCCAAAACAGAAGATGACTATAATTTAGTATTGACCTGGGTACTGCCTTGAAGAAGCAGCTATTGCTTAATATTTTCATAAACTAAACTTTTCAGAAAGCAGCAGCTATTGCTTAATATTTTCATTGTTTCACTTAAAGCAACCATTTATACCAGAATTTTTATCATATACCAATTGATTAATAATTCCAGATGTAAAATTACGTAGTTTCAGCTTATCCAATTTAACTTGTTTTTCCCCCTTTTTTTTTTCTCTTCTTATTCAAATACTCAATTTTCTGTTGGACTTTATCTACAATAGTACTACTCAAGGATTTTATTTCTAAATTTTTCATCCCTATCTTTCTTCTTTAAAAAATGAAACTAAGAAGTGTTTCATGAGTAGAGAGAGG
The DNA here is from genome assembly GCA_021464415.1 of Lonicera japonica. NCBI lineage: Eukaryota > Viridiplantae > Streptophyta > Magnoliopsida > Dipsacales > Caprifoliaceae > Lonicera > Lonicera japonica. The sequence goes on from JAKCWG010000806.1 coordinate 66,477, forward strand.
GGAACGTGGTTTGGTTTGAGAACCCTTGATTTACAGATTTCATAAGCTCTTTATTGATTTGGTTGGCTGAGAGAGGAATGTGGTTGGAGCTAGGTCCAAGAGAGGGAGGATAGGTTTTTGAGAGAGGAAGGGAAAGGAGCAACGTTATTTGAGAGAGGATATTTTTTTTAATGAGGTGTTTAGACAAAGGAGCACTGTTTACTTTAAGTGGAATATTTGAGCAGAAAACCCCAAACCGTATGCACTAGTGCGTACCTGAATGGATTTGTAGAAAGGTAATTCCGCTAGAAGAAATAAAATATAAAAAAAGTAATAATTTGAACTACATACTCCTGATGAAACTGTAATTTATTCTTCTTCAAGTTGATTGATGTGTTACATTTTAATTGCTGACACACGCACACCAAGACTACATATGACCATCCCTACTTGTGGGGAACAGTCATTGGATCACTTATGGTTTTTTGCTAAAGCTGAAGTAATTGCATATTATGAGTTTGATTGAAGAACGGTGTTCGTTATTTCGACTTCTTTCATGTTTTTCATTTCAATATATTGAATTGAACAATATTCTGACTCTGGGGGATATTTAACATGTTAATTTAAAGTTTTTTTCTTTTTTTTAATAAGTCCTCTATGCCCTAGCAAGGGAAAAAGAGTAATAGCATAAATAAAGAAAAATGTGGGAGATTACAACAAGGCCATCTCCAAAGCCATAAGCCAAAAAACACAATGAAATGACCAAAATTGCAAGGTGGACTAAAGGAAAAAAACCGATAAGTCCATTAAGCAATTCAAAAAGGAAATGCATAGCCTAAACATGGGGCTAGAAGACAGAGAAAAACATCTATAAAGACCAAAAGAAGACCAAAAAAGAAGGCCAAACAAACAACCAACAAGACAAAAAATAAAAATGCAGAGCTGTGAACAGTAAATTGCGGAAATTTGCCTGCCACAAAGAGGCAAATTGTACAAAAAAAAACCACTGCTGTAGCTAATACGTAGTCGCCAATAGTGCACTAAAACTGCCAGGAATGAAGGCTTAGAAACTGAAGAAAGATCAGTTTGCATTATCATTAAAAATGAAAAGTCTGGACTTAAGGAGAACAAACTTCAATTGCTGTACCAGATCATTTGGCTTTTTCTTCATGGGCAATAGTAATGTTTTCTGCATGCAAAGGACTAGAAATTGTCCCTGAAGCACCAGCTGTGACAATGGGGCTCTTAGCATAAACACACACCTTCCATTGGTGTTGTTCATCGTTACTTTTAGCTGCTGCTGTTTCGTCTTCCCTCATCTTTTTTTCTTTTTCATAAAGTTTCCATTGAAAAGTATCAGGGTTAGAAGTTTGAGGTTGAGCTGTGGATTTGGATCTTCTAAAATAAGCTTTTAATTCTCTGTTGACAGTTTTCTTAGCCTTTAGCTGCTTGGTAAAAGAAAGGGGTTGGCCTTTCTTTTGCCTTTGAGCTCTGGTCTTGAGAGGAGAGGGCACGTACTCAGAACCCTCTGTTGTTTTATTGTTAATGCTCTGAGAGGGCTGTTTGGCAACATGACTGCTTTCACCCAAAGGGGTGTCTTGAGAGGGCTATCTTGAGAAGAGTTATCGTCTTGATTGCAACCCTCTTGATTGTTATTCTAATTTTTGGCAATGGCTGCAGTATATTGATCATCTGCCATTGCCTCCCAAGAATGGAAAGACTCATATTCTGCCATATTACCCCAATTCAATGCCTGATCTACATGTAAATGATGAGAGTGTAACTCATTCTCATCTAAAGGATCAATTTCTGAGGCATAGGAGTCAGAAATCCAAGTTTCTCCATCACCATCATCATCCCACAAATGGTCACTTCAAGGAGAAAATTTGTTATGATGTTTAGAAATCTTGTGGTTTTTGAGGTTGGAAGTGCATGGGAGGGAGGTACTGCCCTTATGAAAGCTTGAGGGAGTCATGTTTTTATGCGGAATGCTGGGATAAGAAGAAGCTGAGAGGGAACAAGGGATGGTTGACTCAACATAATTTTAGTTTGAGATGTTTGTGAGAGGGGGAGTATGAGTAACACTATTGAAATGATCAGGAGTGTGGATAACCTGAGGGTGGCAGTGTATGGGAGATGGAGTACCAAATGCATTGTTAATGGCTGTGTTTACAGAAATTGGAGGAAAGATCGAAACAGAGTGAAAAGTAACTATGTAGTTAGTTTTTTCCATAGGCAAGGTGGATTTCTGCAAAACAGAAAGGGGAATAGCACAGTCATGATTCGAACTAGAAGCAAGATTAACCGGGTCGGCAGACTTGTCAACAAAGAGCTGAGGGGCAGTATTGTCAACAATAGGATGATGTGTTATTTTTTCAAATTGATGATTAACTGCAGATTTGGGCTTCTTGGTGGATTGATCTTGAGCATTACCTTGTTTGGAAATGCAACTGGCAGCTTTGCTTCTATCAATAACCTGAGCTTCTTGAAGCTTTCGAAGTGACTTACATTCACCTACCAAATGACCGATGAAATGGCAATGGCTACAGAATTTAGGCAGCAGTTCATACGAAACAGGAACTTCAAAGCTGTAGCCTTCCCTCTCCACCAGCAATCTATGAGGAAGGCTATGCATGAGGTCAACTTCCACTTGTATTCTATCATAATGACCATAGATAGAGGCCATAGTACTAGGATCAATTGCTTTAGGAATGCCCACCAAGCTAGCAATGCTAATGAGTAATTGTGGTTCCCAATATTCTTGTGTAAGATCATGAAGCCTAATCCACACATGTTATGTGGTTTGTTTTTGGAGGGCAGGATTGAAATCTTTGCTCCAAGGTTGGAGCCTAAAGCTGCCAGGGTTGAGATTTAAGGAACCACTCAGCCAAGCTGTATTTTGATCTTCTATGTTATGGAATCTCAAACAAAAGTACCCTCTGCCTATAGGAGTGAGTTTGAAACTGTTAGAAATGCCCCATGCATATTTGAGTTCATGCAAGAGAGACTGGTTAGAGAGAGGAGTAGCACCTTTAGGCAATGAAATTTTACCTATTAAATTTAATTGGCAGGCAAGCACTGACTTTTGATATACTTCCTCATCAAGCTTAATTGCAAGTAAGTTTCCTTTGATGTATGGGACTGGGAGAGGGGCCAAAGGAATCGTAGGAGAAGATTTGGTTTGGTTGAACAAATTAGCAAATGTTTGTTTGTTTGAGATGGAACTAGAGGGTTGAGATGTAATAGGAATGGTAGTGCTGTCATTTCTTGTGGAAGCAAAAGGTTGTGAGGAGATGGGAGATGGGATGGGAAGAGTGTTGGAAAAAGAATGTTCAGGCATTGAGCCTTGTGTTGCAGCAGGGACAGAGAAGGTAGGAGCAGCAGGAACAGTCTGCAAGGCTTCAGTAACAGTGTACTGTGCTGACAGATTTGAGTGACCAATGGGCAAAACACTGTTCTGGTTTTGTGAAACTGTGGGACTGATTTGTGAGATATGGGAGTCCGGAATACCACTAGTGGTATTTTGATGAATATTAATCAAGTTAGGAATTTGATTTGGTGAAGGTAAAGGAAAGGAAAATTCATTGCTAACTTGTCTCAAAAGAGGATTTTGAAGGGAAAGGATGCAGGCAGCAGGGGAAATGGTTGAAGGTGGACAAAAATGTGAGGAAGAACTGGGCTGTGGTTGAGTGTAGTATTGTGTGAGACTGGTGTTGAGGGGTTGAAACTATTGTTCTGCCATTGGAGCAGTGTGAGCTGCACAGACTGAATTTTTGGGAGAATTTTGGCCTAGAATGGTGCCTTCAGGAGGTGAAAAAGTGTTTGAAGCTGCTGGAACTGTTGATCCAGGTATAAGGGGCCTAGAAAAATTATTTAGAACATGTGGAGGAGCTTCTAAAAAGGTTTTTCCTGCTAGAACACCCTGCACTGTTAAACAGTGTATTTTATGCCTTTTTTCTGCAGATTCTGCAGAATAAACTGCAGAACTGAATGGGATTGGACAATGGTGGTTCTGTGAACTGTATGTTAATTCATTCATGTGTGATGGTGTGTGAGGAGCTTGTGGAAGCGGGGTTTGACCCATGACCAGGCCAGATTCAACAAGCAATATTTTCACAACAGGCAGCACAACATAATCATTTGGAACCCCTTTCTTGTGTTTTCTATTGGTTATAAGTTGGGCCCGCTGGGTTTAGAAAGTTAGAAACTATTTAGTGAAAATGGCCTTATTAAAAGTTTGGTATGAACTAAGCCTTGTTTGGTTATTAGGGGAAGTATCAACTAAGTGACTAATTATTACTTAGAGAAACATTGTCTTATAAATTCTCTGTAATATCCCAAAGTTTTGAATTATTTGCATAAACTTGCACATATATCTTTTCTAGTTTTTATTTTTTTGGAAGTAAATTGTAGGTGCTTTCTAGCTTTAACTCATGAAATGTTATTGGCATTTTCAGGCAATTAATTATGTGCCGAAGACTACATGCACATTGACTTGACACCTACAAACACTTGCAAAGCATTGTATGCTTGTTTAGGAAGCTCTAAGAGTTTGGTTGTACTTCATATCCATGAGAAATGCCCAATAACTCTTTCTTTCTATCTTTAGTTGTGTTTGATTGTATTGGTTTTTGAATAAAACAATTTCCCTTGGTGCTAGTTGTTGTAATAAAATTATTTTCTTTTCAATGCAATCGATAAATCACCACACCCTAAACTTTTGGTTTCATGAAGTCTTTTATCAATGTAAAACAATTCCAAGGATTTTTTTTTGGGGTCTTCTCCGGAGTTATCCCTTGCACCACATTGGATGTGAGACTCATACCATACTGCGGAAGGAATTCAATTCTTTATGATGTTAACCAATCAAATTGCACTGTGTTTCATCCCCATTTTCCCTATTCATTCCCTTTAAGGTGCGCTTGGTTTTTGTGTACACTCAATAAATTGAGTCCCTTGGAATTGTTATACACAGAATACAAAAACTTAGGGTGGAGAGATGGTTTTTGGATTTTAAGAAAAAAGAGAAAATTATTCTGAAATAAGTTGTAGAACGGAAATTGATTTCTCGGAAATTTTATGCAATCAAACACCACGGAAGATGAAAAATACGGATTCTTGGGTGTTTTCTATGGAATCAAGTGTAATCAAATGCATCCCTAATATTTCTAGCATAATGGAAATTGAGATTACAATTTTTTGATGGCCTGAACTGCAAGCCCTCCTCATCCAACTGATTATAGTGTGTGATTATGCTCAGTGTATAATGGGTAGAGCACAATTTGAAAGAAACAAAAAGATAAGTGAGCGATGATTTGCATTGTTGCCTTTCTATATCTTACTATATCCGGTGAGTAGGATCTGTTAGCTACCTATTTCAAAATTGTTTGTTGATTCTTTCTGATGATGTTGTATCATCAAGCAATACAAAAGTTAAAAATGAAATTGAAAATGAGTTATTGCACATATGAGGGAGGTAAGGAAAGATAGTTTTAGCTAATTTTAGGATGATCAAAATGCTGATAGGCTACCTTGAACTTGTTTTTATTGAATTGGTTCCTTATTCTTGCAAACTCCGCCAGTGTTACTTCAATGCTGCCGGTCCCAAGCCCGGATAAAGGAGGAGGGTTGTGTTAGGCAGTCGGCAGCCAACGTCAAACTTAGTCGAATCTTTATGACATGGACAAACGATATAATAGAGTTAATGCTAGGTCGTTGCCCAGAAGCAACGCGCTGGATCGTCCGAGTCTAGTGACAAATGAGCAAGGGCCGCTACATCGCCGCCTGGATGTAGTGAAAAATAAGCAAGGGTTCCCGCATCTTTGTGAACGGGTGCGGGTAAAGAAGCTAGTTCATAAGAGGAGGATTCGTTTTGGGACTTGGAATATAGACACACTCACAGGAAAATCTATGGAAATAGTTGACACTATGATCAGGAGGAGGATCAATTTCATGTGCCTTCAAGAAACTAAGTGGGTTGAAGCTAAGGCGAAGGAATTAGACACTTCGGGTTTTAAGCTTTGGTACACTGGCAAGGTTAAATCAAGAAATAGAGTGGGTATAATTGTCGACAAATGGTGGAAGAAGGACATTGTAGAGGTAAAGAGGGTAGGAGATAGGATCCTAGCCTTAAAATTTGTAATGGAGCAGGACACTTTTAATGTGATCAGTGCTTATGCACCTTAAGTCGGGTGTGAAGAACACTTCAAGATAAAATTTTGGGAGGACTTAGAAGGCTTGATCCAGGATATACCACTTAGAGAAAAGATTTTCCTAGGAGGGGATCTGAATGGGCACGTAGGGAGCTCTTCTGAAAACTATAGGGGGTGTATGGAGGTTATGGCATTGAAGTGGTAAATACCGAGGGAAAATCTATCCTTGATTTCTCGTCTGCTTATGATCTTATGGTTGCCAATACATGTTTTAAGAAGCGGGAGGAGCACCTCATCACATACAAGAGTGGGGCAACATGCTCTCAGATCGATTTCTTCCTCGTTAGGAAAGGAGATCGAAAGAGTTGTATGGACTGTAAAGTCATACCTGGAGAGAGCTTGACTACCCAACATAGAGTCCTTGTGATGGATATACGAGTTAAGGGGAAAGTGAAGAAAAGGGGCCAAGGTAAGGTTTCAAGGATTAGATGGTGGCATTTGAAGGGTGAAAAACAAAGGATCTTTCAACACAAGGTGCTGGAGGGAGGGTTTTGGGAGGCAAACGGAAGCGCAAATGATATGTGGGACAAGGCGGCCGAGGGGATCAGGAAGATAGCTAAAGAGACGCTGGGTGAATCAAGAGGATGTGGACCTAGGGATAAACAATCTTGGTGGTGGGATGATAGTGTACAAGATAAAGTTAAGGTAAAAAGGAAATGCTTTAAAGCTTGGTCTCTATGTAAGAATGCGGAAAATTGGGAATCTTACAAAGAAGCAAAGAAAGAGACTAAGAAGGCGGTGAGTGAGTCGAGGACTAAAGCTTTTGATGGATTATACCAATCTTTAGGCACCAAAGCTGGGGAAAAAGCTATTTACCGACTTGCTAAGGGTCGAGAAAGGAAGACAAAAGACTTGGATCAAGTGAGATGCATTAAGGACGAAGAAGGTAATGTCCTGGTTAAAGAACAAGACATACAAGAAAGATGGAAGAACTATTTTCACAAATTATTTAATGAAGGTTATGAGATTTTAGCATGTGGAGATGAGTTGAACATGCGAGAGGATGACCAAAATTTCACCTTTTATCGCAGAATTCAAGAAAAGGGAGTGGAAGAAGCATTGAAACGAATGGATAGTGGTAAAACAGTTGGGCCAGATAGTATACCTATTGAGGTTTGGAAGGGTCTAGGTGATAAAGGCATTGGTTGGCTCACAAGGTTTTTCAACAAGATATTGAGGTCAAAGAAGATGCCAGAAGAATGGAGGAGAAGCACCATAATCCCGATTTATAAGAATAAGGGGGATATACAAAATTGCGCCAATTACAGGGGGATTAAACTCATGAGTCATACTATGAAGTTATGGGAAAGGGTGATTGAGCGGAGACTAAGAAAAGAAACCAACATTTTAGATAATCAATTTGGTTTTATGCCCGGAAGGTCGACCATGGAAGCAATTTACTTGTTGCGGCGTTTGATGGAGCAATATCGGAGGGATCAAAAGGACCTACACATGGTTTTCATTGACTTGGAGAAGGCGTACGATAGGGTACCCAGAGAGATTTTGTGGAAAGCCCTAGAGAAGAAAGGGGTTAGGATTGCCTATATTCGTGTTATCAAGGACATGTATGAAGGAGCTATGACTAGTGTGAGAACACATAGTGGGTCCACAGAAGATTTTCCTATAACTATAGGACTACACCAAGGGTCAGCTTTGAGCCCTTATCTGTTTACCTTGGTCTTGGATGTACTCACGGAACACATCCAAGAGCCAGCACCGCGATGTATGCTGTTTGCAGATGATATTGTCCTAGTGGGCGAGTCCAGAGAAGAGCTAAATGGGAAGGTGGAAACTTGGAGACAAAATTTAGAAGCACATGGCTTTCGTTTAAGCAGAAGTAAGACAAAATATATGGAGTGCAAGTTCAGTAAAAGGCGGAGCACTATTAACTTAGAGGTAAAAGTTGGGGACAATGTCATACCACAAGTCACTCGGTTTAAGTATCTTGGATCCATTATACAAGAAGATGGGGAGATAGAGGGAGATGTAAATCACCGGATTCAAGCAGGATGGTTGAAATGGAGGAAAGCTTCGGGTGTGTTATGTGATAAAAAGGTACCACTCAAGTTAAAAGGAAAATTCTATCGTACCGCGGTTAGACCAGCGATGTTGTATGGGACTGAGTGTTGGGCGGTCAAAAGCCAACACGAAAATAAACTAAGTGTAGCTGAGATGAGAATGTTGAGATGGATGAGTGGCAAGACTAGGAAAGATAAGATCAGGAATGTTACCATCAGAGAGGGAGTTGGGGTGGCACCTATTACAGAAAAGATGGTTGAATCTCGACTTAGATGGTTTGAGCATGTATGGAGGAGACCTGTAGATGCCATGGTAAAGAGAGTTGATCATATGGAGGGAAGCCTAGTTGTTAGAGGCAGAGGAAGACCTAGAAAAACTATAGGTGAAACTATTAAGAAGGATTTAGAGGCGAATGGTTTCACTATAGATATGATTCACGACAGACCACTATGGCGTCGTTTGATCCATGTAGCCGACCCCACCTAGTGGGATAAAGGCTTGTTGTTGTTGTTGTTGTTGGTTCCTTATTCTTGCAGTGGCACAAACTTACCCAGCTCGGCTCTCGAATTTCTCAGCTCACACATGCAATCAGATTCCGATCAAGAATTGTAAGTTCCCAGCTCAGCCCACTTATACTTGCTTTCCCTTTTGGTTTTTCCAATTTTTAATCCTAAATGCTAATAGTTGGCAAATGAAAAAAATAAGTTGAGCTGCAAATTATACTTTATAGAACTAAACTTAATAAGCTACCTAGTGGGTCCATGCTTAGTGAAGTTAAAGAATGGATAAAACTCATTGATTATATATGTGTATCTCTGTGTGTGTGTGTGTTTGTAAATTATTTTGATGAGAGGACTTCAATCAAATAAATGTTATGATTTAAGCAGCGTGCTGCCATTCGGAGATATCGACATCGTCAACAGCATGGAAGGTCTAGTCCCTCACTTGAAAGAGTAGCCAAAGATGAAGATGAAAGGCTGGAGGTATTATTTATTTATAGATCTATCTGGGATTTGTTTGTTGTAATTATAATGGCTGGTGAGAGTGCCATTTGTTGGACCATGGCTGGTGTGCTCAAAAGAATGGAAGCTAACATAACAAGATATATTGGTGATGACAAAATGGCCACTATTTGTGTGCATAAAACCAACCAAGAACGAAAGTTGTTTTGTTGATTCTTTTGAATATATGGAGGAAAAAGAAAGGAAAACTATTTTGTGCATACCTCTGTTTTTATTTTTTATTTATTTTTTATTGGCTCCTTATCCTTATGCTTGCAGGAGCGACAGGAGCAGGAGCAAGAAGCACCAATGTCTGGCCGGGCAGAAAAGGAATCTGAAACTGCACACCAACGCTATCTAAGGAAGGGAAAAGCTCATGTAAGTGAATTGTCCACGTCTAAGCAATTTCAGGAGGAGGATTGCGTGGGAATCCTGAATTTATTTGATGAAATTTACGCCAATCAATTGATGCTATTTGAGGAAGTTGACCTTCTCCTAGCTGAAGTCAATGGCCTCGTTTACCAAGCGTTTGACCTATCCAATACAACAGTAAGCTACGAGGTGACGTGTTTTTACAATTACTCTGCATATATGGCTTTTTTTATTTTTAATATAGGATGTTGATGACAAAGGGAACTACTAGTGTTATGTATTGTAGTACTTTATTGACTTGGCTTCTTATTCTGGCACGAAGCACCAACATTTCCAAACATAGTAGCTGAATTAATCAGATTGAGGGTAACTACTACAATTGAACCTCGAAGTCTTTTCAGTAGAAGTTTGGACTTAGCTGAAAAAGTTAACCTTCTCCGGACCCAAGTCATGGCCCTCGAATCCCTAGTCGACAACCCCAAATCCCCACTCAGAAGTGTAATTCTCTGTCTCCCTCTCTTTATATATATATCTAGTTTCTATCTTTAAATCCAAGTGAAACTGTTGGCCTATGTAAATTGTACTATAGAACAAATCAAGTTATTAAGCTGCCTATTGGGCCTATGTAATGATGTTCTAAATATGGTAAACGCAGTCAAGATACTTATTTACTACTCTCTCTCTCTCTGACACACAAATATGCACATCTGCTTTAACATTGTGTTCTCATTTGGCAGCACGCTGTTCGTTGGATATCTGGATACTTCAGACAACGTGGAAGGTCAAGTCCCACGCTTGGAAGAGTACGTCAAACTGAGTCTTCTTCCTCAGATGCTGCTCTGGAGCGACGGCGTGGAAAAGAAGTTCTAAAGCTACTAACCACTACTACTATAAATAGATATGGGTTGTTTCGTAATCATTTATAATATAATAGATATCAGTGGTTGTATTATCTCGTGCGGGTCAGAACTTACCTGACATGGAATTTTGCCAAGGCAATCTCGATTACATAAGATATACCAAAGCCTCTTACTGCTCAATCAATGGAATGTTTGCTTTTAGATACCTTCCATTGCTTATCAGGCTCCCCATATGAGGGAAAGAGGTCACCCATAATATTCGTGTAGTCGAAAGTCTATTCCCAAGGCTATTGAGAGTGGCGTTTGTTGGTTGGCCCATACGTGTTTATCTGAGAATTTTTGTTTTCAATGCTGAAGGGGTGAAAATATTTTGACCTCTCTTGGTTTTTCTTTTCCAGGGCTGTGGCTTTTCGTTTCTAGGGAAGAAAAAGTGACCTGTCTCAGAGGCGTAGTAGTATGCATGGATGAATGGGAACAGTGTGAATACTGCATAGAAAGTCTGTTTGATGATGTATAGAGGGTTTATAGTAAGCCCCCATTCTTTCTTTACGCTTACTTGTTACTTGCATTCATTTTAATCATACCAATACAAAAAGTAGAAGTTTTGTCGGGAAAACATTTCCCCAAACATATTCGAAGATGGCAAAAGCGTACTCTTTGATCCAAGGCGAAAGAAAGTGTATATATATTATGTAGCTCTTTTAGATTCTTTCTATATTACTTCAATGATGTTTTGCTTTTGGAATTACTGTAAATATGCATGCTCATGTTTCCCAGAACAGGTAGATACAACCACTTAACATTGCTTTTGAAAGCTTAGGAGGAAAGGAGAGGAGAGAAAATATTAGGAAGGAGAGATTGAGAATTGTAAAGAAAAGAAAATGTTTTTCTTTGACAGTTTATATGTAGGAGAAACCTTTTATCCATTAAATTTTAGTATTAAACTCTACAAGGTTTTACTTGTAGTTGAACCCAAACTGCCTGAATGGGAAAATACTAACCTAAGTAATCCTTAGATTCTTGAAGTTATTGTCGTGTTAATTGTGTCTAATTTAAATGTTTTACGTTTGTGTTTGCTGACGCAGTACATTTTGCAGATTGTTTTTCAATTATCTATACCATTTTTATGAATTATTTGCACTCTACATTTAACAAAAACAATTTCAAAAGAGTAAGGCTATTGGCAATCAAAAGTGAGTATACGAGAAACTCCAAAACTATCTTTATGATATTTTTAATGTAATTTTTTGGACGTTTTTGATGCATCGATGACACTTTTTGGAATATTAGGATACACATTTGAAGTGTTATTAGTTGTACCCTTTCAAAATTTGCAGTACAGAGTGTAGTAGTAACTAAATCCCTAGTTTTTGTATATAAAGAACGGAAAAAAAAAACATTGGGACTCTCTCAATTGAACTCAACCTCCAAGAATGTTGCTGTAGCAGCCTCCAATCTAGTAGGATAAATGTAAATTTTAGAGAGGTTTTATTTTGCCCTAATTTTTTGGGGAAAACATATATATATATAAATATTGATTGGAAAAAAAAGAATTGGGGATGGCAACGGGATGGAAGGATACATTCCTAATGTATCTGTTTTTGTCGGGTTTTGATTCCCTGCACCACAATAAATATAGCTAATGATTCTAAAAAACAAGTTTCTTATAACAAATATGCCCAAATTAAAAATATAAATGTACATTTAGCAACAATCTTTTTTGGGTGAAGGAGAAACTTTTACTTGTATGTGCCCTTGTAATTAGTGGTCAAGCCTTGTTTAGTTTGCGGATTTGAGAATTCAAAAAAGAAAGTCTTTTCTTCCTTTTGTTAGGTAAGTACAGATTTTAGAAACACTTTTTTGACGGAGGGGAAAGTAGGGGGATAAAATCATTCATCTCAAAACTCATAGGATTGATTTTTTCATTGTGATTTCCTAATATTTATTACAAAATTTTTAAACAACACCTCTAGTTAAATACTTTTCATATTTTACCAAACACAAGAATGGAAATTTGACTGAAACTTTAGTTTCTCACCCTCATGGGAAAGACGAGATAATTGATTTTCCTTTCGTGAATCAATCGAGGCCTAAAAGTAATTTTAATTTAAAATGGATGTGCTCTATTAAACGGTTGTGGATGGTCTAACGAAAATAAAGCATGGTTTATTTTATCTCTTTATACTAAATAAAAGTATATTTTGAAGTTAAGAGAAAGAAAATAGTATTTGTTTTATTACTTCTTGATACTGAAGCTAATTACTTTGGTACGTACTGAGGAGGATTCCTCCATTTTATACCTATTGTGAAGCTAGAAGCAGCAAGGAAAATTCAATGTTAAGGCAAATTTAATCCAGTTTTAGTATTAAAAATTTATTCAGCGGCATACCATTTTTTATTAATTAGGTGTCGATGCAAATATCATTACAAAATTGCCAAAAGAAAAAGTGAAGATTGAACGGAAGAGGGTGTGTATTAATGTTTTTTTCCATTGTTTTGGGTACGAGTATATTAGTGGTAACATGTGCTAAAGAAGCGATTTACTGTTAAAAAAATAATTTAGTGATTTTAATTAGGAGTGTTGTGACGAACCTAAAAATCGAATTACCGAACCCTACTGATCTATTAAAAATTGAATTAAAAAAAAATTGAAACCAAACTGAAGCCGAATACGTATGGTTTGGGTTTGGGGTGTACCAGTTTGAAACTAAACCAAAGCGGACCAAACCGAATTATTGCATATATAACTCGAAAATTTAGAATCTGAAACCAAACTTTCAAATTTGGGGTGTCAAAACTCGATTTTTTGAGTTAGTATTATTTTCTTTCTAAAATAAGTAGGAGCAAGTCTAGAGTTAAATTTTTCTACCAAAATAAGTGTTACCTTACAATTTATTTTTTGTTAAAAAAATATATAAAATCTGAATAAAACTAACCGAAAGGTTTAGTTCGGGTCTAGGTTGGAAAAATTTAGAAACTGAAACCAAACTTTCAAATTTTGATTCCAGTTTGGGTTTGAATCTCCTAATTTCTACCATCATCGAAATCGAAAATGCCCCTAATCTCAACAATCCAATATATTATTTCTTTTATTCTTGAGATTTAAATCTTTTTGCTTATTAATGTATAGAAGATGCTTAATTTTATGTTTTAGAAGTAAATAAAGGGCTATTTGATTAACAATTGAAAATACTAGTAAATTTTATGAAAAGTTATAAAAAGAAATTAATAATTTGATGAGATAACCCAAAAGTAGACCTGTTAATTTGGGCCGAGTAAGCCCAAAGCTCTCTCATTTAGCACATAACATTTTTAGCTGAGTCTTTGAGCTGGATTGACTGTGAACAAGATTTCAAAACTGAATTAAAATTTGGACCATGTTTGAGCACTTAGCCAGGCTTGTTAAGAATACGTAAGAACGGTATTTGTAAGCTCAACAGGTACTATAATACAACAATTTGAACTCAAAATTAAACATGACCAAAGACTAAAAAGTAATATAAAGCTTCTATTGTGGAATTTATTAGTTGTTGAAATATGAATCATGTACATTTAGGGGTGTTAAGGCCAATATGAAAATTAACTGAACAGACCGATCCGTAAAACCTTGAATCGAAAAAAAAACCGAAACCAAAAACAATAAAACCGAAAAATTTGGTTCGGGTTTGGGGTAATTTATTCCAAAACCGAACTGAACCGAATTATGTATAAGACACTCCAATAAAAACCAAATTCAATTTTCAAGCTACTTTCATGCTTCTCAAAAATTTGACTCAAAAATTCAACTTAAAATATTAACCTAGTTTAATCGAAACCGAAAACACACCTATGTATATCTATATGGACCGGACTTAACCCAAACTAAAATATAATAAAAAAAAATTATGACCCATAATTTAAACATAGGAAATATATTTATACTGGACCAACTTCAGACTCAAACCCGATTTATATGGTCTAATTGATAGAGGATATTTAGGACTACCAAAAAGTTACCTCATTTTTTATTTACCATTTTTTTTAATTAATCAAATATTAATTAATTAAGAAAATAAGAGAAGTGAAATTGAGAACTAAAAGGCAGTGAGGCGGCAAAGCAAAGGGAAAATTCCGGCGACGCCAACTTGTTCCCAAGGTATGTTGAAGAAGGAGGAGGTGAAATCGTCACCGGTAGAATCTGTTAACCGGTGAGTTTGTTACTAATTAATTAATTTCCCGCATTTTCTCGTTTTGAAGTTAGCTTTTTTGTTCGATTCAATTCCTGTTTCTTTCAGTTGATTTAATTACTGTTTTGGTAATGATCGTTTGTATTGGGGGATGAACTATGAATAATGTTTTGCTTGCATTTTTAGGAAGTAATTTATGTTTCTTCTTGATGTTGTTAGGTTTTCAACCAATTCGTACTATTTATATTAATTAGTATAGTTAGAGTTAGGGTTCCTGTGTGTTAATAATGTTGATTTTGCAAAATTACTCTCAATTTTTTTGTGAATGCCTCAATCTGCACAAATTCCAATGCCCATGTATATAGATAGACTGTAAGTTTGTGTTTGCTGTTACTTGTGAGTCATATATGAATGCTTGAGATGCTGTTATCTCTAACGTATCAAAGCTTTCGATGTTTTCAGGTAGTTAAATATTTTTTTACATGCACACTAACTTCACACCTACAAACAATACCAAAGAGTTTTATAAAGCTCTTAGAGTATGTTTGGTTGTATTTCTTTTCCATGAGAGAAATACCCTTGATCCCTTATTTTCCATCTTTAGTGGTGTTTGATTGCAATAGCTGTTAAAGGACCTAATCATTTTCTTTTCAGTGGAATTAATAAAACAATTCTAAGGAATTCAATTCTTTATCATGTTAACCAATCAAACACACCCTAATTTATCCCCATTTTCCAGATTCACATGGTTTGGGTTTATAGGGTACGGAATTGAGTTCCTTGATGTTGTTTCTTAGCAGAAAACAAAAACTTAGGGTAGAGGTTTTTTTTTTATTCAATTAATGTAATCAAACACCGCAAGAGATGAAATATATGGAGTCCAGGGCATATTCCACGGAAAACAAGTGTAATCCAAACACGCCCTTAATGTTTTTCTTTGGAATCGAAGGAAATTATGCTAGATGTTTTAAATTGCTGCCAAGAGACTGTATGTGCCAATACGCTATTCAATTGATGTGCATTGAGGTTTGCACAGTTTGAGAAAGCACAAATGATCATCCGGTGAGTAGGATTTTTGGTTGCTGATTTCACATCAATTCTTTGGTGAACCATAAATATGCGGTTGATATGCATTTTATCTCTTAGAAAAGGGGGGACTAAAAAAAACATCATCTATTTCCTACTCGGAATCAACAATTTTCAATAAGGATTTGCTTCTTTTTTTCATGCTTTCTTGTCTTTTGAATATCTGTCTATTCAATTGCAAACATGAATGGGTATCAGTTTTGGGGTTAATGAGAAGTAATTTCTCTTTTTCCATTTTCATAATGTGTGTTTATTATGTTCATTTCATTGATCAAGAATGTCAGTAGTATTTGACTATTTTTAAGGTTATTTCTTCGAGTTGATTTAGTGTGTTTAAGTTTTCCCCCCTTTTTTACTGTTGTATTAACTAGTATTAGTATAGTTAGATTTAGGATGCTTGGGTGTTATGGTGTTAGTATTTGATTGTTTTTGAGGTAGTTTATGTTTCTTAATGTTTCGATTTGTTTTAGAAAATCAGAGACATTTATGTAATTTTTTGTACGGTTAGAATTAGGATTGATATGTTTATTATTACTTGTCTTTCCTCAGAGACTGCAGATCTGCATTGAATGTACCAAAGCATTTTATACTTATTTCCACTGGGAAATGCCCACAATTCCACATTGGGCTGTAGTAGTGTTTGATTGCATTGAATTTCTGAGGAATTGTTTTCCATTACAACTCGGTTTTCGAGTCAATGGAAAAGAGAAAACATTGCTGTAAAAAGTACTTTGTAGGCCATAATTAGAAATTGATCCCTTAGAACATTTATGCAATCAAGCACCCAAAAAGGTGAAAATTTTGTATCTTTGCCCCAGTGGAATACAAGTGTGACCCAAAGCACCCTCAATGTTTTTAATTGCCCCGGACTGCAAAATGATTGAATGTACCAATATGTTCTCACAATTTGAAATGCATTCAGACTTGCACAGTTCAAAAGGACAAGAGTTTTGTTTGTTCATTCTTCTGGATGGTGATAGAGTTGTGCACTAATACAGGAAAACAAGTCTCGCACAAAAGAAGAAAGGAAAACTATTGATTATCTGTTTGGTTTGTGTGTGCACTCAAGAAGGTGCTAGGTTAATAGTATATGCTATAAGCCTATAATGAGAACATGTACTGGACTACTTTGACACGGGTCATCAAATTCTTTGCTTCTTGTATGGATCATCAAACACCACTTCTAACCGAAACTAAAAAACACAATCTGCTAAACAACTCTCAATCGTTTATGTGTCTCCCTCTATAAAACACCCAATTTGCACAAAAATCCAATGCCCATGTATATAGATAGACTGGAAGTTTGTGTTTGGTGTTACTTGTGAGTTATGATATATGAATATTTGATATGCTGTTATCTCTAACTTATCAAATGTTATCGACATTTTCAGGCAGTTAAATATCTTGTTACCTGCACACTGACTTCACACTTACAGACACTACCAAAGAGTTGTCTACATCTTTATAAAGCTCTAAGAGCATGCTTGGTTTTATTTCTTTTCCATGAGAGAAATACCCATGATTGCTTATTTTCCATCTTTAGTGGTGTTTGATTGCAGCAGTTTTTAAGGACCTAATCACACTCCCCATTGTATCCCCATTTTCCCAATTCGCATGGTTTCAGTTTACAGGGGATGGAATTGAGTTCCTTGATATTGTTTCTTAATAGAAAACAAAAACTTAGGGGAGAGTGGTTCTTTTATTCAATTAATGTAATCAAACTCCGCAAGAGATGAAATATATGGAGTCCAGGGCATATTCCATGGAAAAACATGCCCTTAGTGCCTTTATTTGGCATCAAAGGAAATTGTGCTACAAGTTTTAAATTGCTGCCAAGTGATTGTATGTACCAATATGTTATTCGCAATTGAAGTGCACTGAGGTTTGCGCAGTTTGAGAAAACACAAATGATCTTCTGGTGAGTAGGATTTTTACAGTGTTTTTCAACGTGCAAAGATAGTGATGTACATTTAAAACTAATAAAAATGAGTTCATTGCTGATTCTATTTTGAGCTGCAATTGAAGTTGATAAACTTTGTTTATGCATTTGGTTTGTCTTAATCTTGATGCAATATATAATCAATATATATATATATATATACTAGTTGTAAGTTGTAACCCATGCTAGAGGCATTATCAATGGAAAATGTCTCGACCACCGGTAGAGCTTGTAAACCGGTCTGTTTGTTAGTTACAAATTTATTTCCCCCCTCTTCTCTTTTTGAGTTGTTTAATCAATCCAGTCACTCAAAATATCTCTCTCTCTACTTGTGAAACTCTATCATAGAAACTCTATCAATCAATAATGGCTGTAAGTAATTCCCATATAGATTACTTTTCTATGTCTATATTATTGTACTATATACATTTGATAATACTTCCAATTTTTGGAAGTAATTTTCTGTCTCTCTGAGTTGATTTAATGTATTAGGTTTTCACTCCCTTTCACTGTTTATATTCATTAGTATAGATTACTTCACTTCGTTCTTTATCTATTCTATTCTATTCTATTCAATTGAGAATATGTGTTTGAATTTTTGGAAGTGGAATTTATCTGTTTCTTCCAGTGGATTGAATTGTTGCTTTTCATATGGGAATTACTTGTATTGGGGGAGATGAACAGAACAATGATTGCTTCAACTTTTTGAAGTAATTTCTGTTTCTCTGAGTTGATTTAATCTCTTAGGTTTTCATTCCCTTTCACTGTTTATAGTCAGTGGTATACTTAGAATTAGGGTTCTTGGTTATCAATAATATTGATTGTATTGAAACAATTTCTCCTTCTTAATGTTTGCATGGAGCTTAGAAAGTTCCAGAAACATTCTGTATTTTTTCACTTAGGGTTGACAAGTTTATATATATATATATATTAGTTGGTATTCTTCACTTATTCTACAATCTGCTCCAATGCTAATACGCGTGTATGTATATCCCTCTTTCTTCTGGATTTAGATACCGTTTTCATAATGATTTTGCTTGCTTGCATTTTTGGAAGTAATTTCTGTTTCTTTTGAGTTGATTTAATGTATTAGCTTTCACCCCTCTCACTCTTTATATTCATTAGTATAGTTAGAATCAGGGTTCTTGGTTGTTAATCTGGATTTTTTTTAACTAATTTCTGTTTCTTCTTATTTCTGGATTGGGTTTAGAAAGAAACGTTTCTGTATTGTTATAATTTTTTATAGTGCAACAGGTAGTGCTTAACAAAAAACCAGAAAACCTTTAGGGCATGTTTGAGTATGCGTAGTTGTATTGCAGTGTTTTTTAAAGGATCTAATTATTTTCATTAAGAGTTGCATTATTAGGAATTTAGGATAATTTCCATGCAGGTATTGATTATGGGAATTGAGGCTATCATATGAATAATTAATAGAAAAAGAACAATTTCAGCACGAAAGAGTTTTCTTTAGTAACCTATCAGCTTTTCTTCAAATCTCTATTTCATCTTTTGTATGCTACGCATTTTTATGGTTTTTTCTTAATAAATGGCTCTTTGTTCTTGCAGGAAGCATCGTCGGACTCTGAGCCTGAGCCTGAGCCTGAGCCTGAGCCTGAGCCTGCACCAGCTCAGAGTGGTGTAAGTTGGGATCTCCTCTCATTTCTTTAAAAAAAAAATGTGGGGTCAAAACAGAGTACGGTTACTAGTTACTAACTTGTATTTGTTGTTGAAACAGAAAACTACTTCAGTTGTTCCAAGACCTGATGATTGGAAAGGTCAAAGAGAGATGGAAGAAAACATTACTGATGAAGAAAGACATAGGATGCAGGCAGTTTGGAAGAAGAATCAAGCCACTCAGGAACAATATCCCTTTTCTTTTCGGATGTTTTCATTCTTCTTTTTTTTTTTTTTTTGCTTATATTATGAGTTTTAATGAGAGATTAAAAGTAAAAAGAGTATTTAGAAGTTTTGTTGGAATGTGCACTGATGTTTTGAGGTGGCTCGTTATTGCAGGAAGAAGGCTCAAGTTCTGAGCAAGATAAACCGCGAGTGACCAAGGATAAAGGTCGAGTGGGTGGTGTAGAATCAAAACTGGTACGTATTAGTTTTTCTTCTCATATCAACAAAAAGCTACTTTATAACATGTTTATATATATATGCATATTTATTATTATCATCTAAATTAGCTCATTTTCTTGTAGAATCAATTGTATTCTGGCTTTCCAGCAGCTCCAGCTGCACCTGAAACTCCAGTAAGGGATATATATATATAAATATACACATATATATACCCCCTTCTCTATATCTGCTTAAATTTGTGTTCACAGTTTAGTGGGTTGAAGCAAGTATGCTTGACATGTGGTGTTGGTAGGTTCTTCGTCCTCCCATAGTTCCTGTCATTAAGCCCAGCGACCATGAGGCGATCCAGAACTGGAATGAGGAGTTGAGCGATGATGAACGAGCCAGAGCCATGCAACGAACTGGACCTTTTCCTGGTCCGCATCCAGTTGGCCCTAGTTGTTGGTACTGGGTATGTAATTTCTTTCTTCTTCTTCAATCCATTTTGTAGAAAACCAAATAATATAAATACAATTCTTATTTCCCTTACTTTCTTTTTTCAGGACTGCTTTCGGTTTTTGCCGGGCAGAAGAGACTAATGATGACAATGATCCTCAGAAAGAAAATTCCGTATATGGATTACCGAATGAACCTATTCCTTTTGCTTTTTCTTTTCCTTTTTCCTTATTACAATTTATAGAACTCAAGAAAATAAAATTATAGCAATATTTTTTGACATTTTTTGTGTGTTTCTTTTTTCCTTCAGGTATGCTGTTGCTTCTTGTTTCCATGGCGTGGAGTATAAAAGGATGAATTGGAATTTGTGTGAATATATACTGTGTAGAGAGAAACTTTAGCCGCTCACACTTTTTATTCTCTTTTTTTGACACCGATTGCACGTATTGAATTGAATCATATCATACAGATTAAAAAACAAGAACAAAAGGAAGATTGAAGTTTTGATGGAAAATACATTCTGTGATGGGATAACAAGTAGCTGTTTGTTTTTAGTTGGATAATGTGCTGCTGTTGTTAATACTGCCCATTCTCTCCTTTTCTCTTTGTCCTTTGTCCTAGTAGTGGATGTGCTTAACCAATTAGTGGAGAGAGCAAGAGGAGTGAACCTTTTAAAAGGATTTGAGATAGGGAAGGAAAAGATTAACCTGTTACATCTTTAATTTTCCGATGACACTATTTTTTTTTTTCCTTTTAAATAAGGAATGCAATCTTAGAAATTTGATTGGCATTTTGGATTTATTTGAGCTAGCTTAAGGTCTTAAAATAAACATGGCAAAAAGTACGCTAGTAGGTATTAATGTAAGCGAGGAAGAGGTACAAGGTTTAGCAAATTTGGCAGGTTATGACATGGGCTCATGGCCACTTTCATGTTTAGGTATGCCGTATGCCTTTGGGGGACAACCCGAACAGTTTGGGTTTTTAGAAGTTAGAACCCGGTCATTGACAAAATCTCCAAAAGACTTGAGGGTTGATTGAAGGGTTGCCTTTCAAGGGGTGGTAAACTCACACTTATTCAATCAGTTCTTGAAAGCTTGCCAACATACTATTAGTCCCTTTTCAAAATGCCCATTTCAGTTTGTAAAATTATTGAAAAAACCATGTGAGATTTTTTCTGGGAGGGCTTGAGTGAGAATAAGAGTGATCATCTTGTAGATTGGAAAATTGTTTACAAAAATAAAGTCATGGGAGGTTTGGTTATAGACAACCTTGCCAAGAAAAATGAGGCATTGTTGGGTAAGTGGCTCTGGATTTTTCCTCTAGAGCAAAACTCTATTTGGTGCTCAATTGTCAGAAGTAAGTATGGGATTCATAAGAATTGTTGGGACTCAAACGTGGTGATTAGAGGGTCTTTTTGTAATCCTTGGAAAGCAATTTCTAAAGGCATTGAGTTTTTCAAATCCTTTATTAAGCCTAAGGTGGGTGTGGGAAATATTATTCGCATTTGGGAAGATCGATTATTGGATTGGAAATAGACCGCTAGCTTCTACATTCCCTAGAATTTACATAATATCCTATAGAACACTATCCCCTACCTTTTCTTTTGTCAAGTGAAATTCAGATGATTCGTATTCTTGGGATATTTAATTTCATAGAAACCTTAATGATAGGGAGTTTCTGGAATATATGGGGCTGCTGAATTCTATTGAGGGTTTTTCTCTTTCATCTTTGATCAAGGATTAGAGGGTTTGGTTGAGGGATAAATTTGGGATATTCTCTTGCAAATCTTTCTTTGAATCGATTATTTGGTCCCCGAAAAATGTTTCCTCTGTGCCTTACAAAATGATTTGGAAGGTTGGTATTCCTCCTAAAGTTAAAAAGTGTTTGCTTAATTGGCTTCTTGGAGAAGATTCAACACGTGTGATTTTCTTCAAATCAGAATGCCATCTCCTGCTATATCCCCGTCTTGGTGTATCCTTTGCAAGAAAGATAATGAATCTATAGATAACATTTTGCTCCATTGTAATTATGCTCAGAAGTTGGGGGATAAAGCCAGATTGATCTTTGAAGTGGTTAGGGCATTTCCTAAACAGTGGCATGACTTTTTATGCATCAATTGTCAATTCAGAAGCAACAAAAGGAAGGCCAAAGCATTATGGAGATGTTGCTCTATTGCATTATATTGGCAGTGTTAATATGGCAAGAAAGGAACACTAGAGTGTTAAGAGGATAAGCAAATAGATATAGATGAAGTGTGGAGTAAAGTTAAGATGATTGCATCACTTTGGACTAGCGCTTCCAATCTTTTTGGAAATTTATCGATTTCGAAGATTCTAACAATTGGGAGGCAGTGTTGCTTTAATTATTCAGTGGGGTTGTACTGTTAAAAGATGGCGGAATTTGTTTCCTTTTTCTTTGTTAGATTTTTGATTGTTAAGATATATGATTGTTGCGGGGTGGGCCAACTTGACCCGTAATTCATAAATTCGGAACAGGGCGGTTCGGATTCGATTAATTGTAAATTAACTTGGGGCTGTTTCGATTTAAAAAAAAAAAAAAAAAACCATTGCGATTTTAGTTCGGAACAAAAAAATACGATTTGGTTTCAAGTTTAAGCGAAACCGCCCCGTTGCCCTTCCTACCCTTGAACCAAGGGGAAAAAAAAAAGAAGCTACCGTGTAACTTACCAATTTTACCCCTCAAAATTAAATAGAGGTGGACTTCATTTGAAATTAGTTTCTCCCTCTCTGTCTCTCGGTACTTCTTTGGAATTGGCGGTGGGTACTGTTTGAATTGAAGCTGATCTTCTTCTTCTTCTTCTTCTTCAAGAAGAGTAATAATGGCAGTAAGTAGTAATTCCACTTCTTCTATTTCTGCTTGGAATTTATGAACAATTCTCTGTCAGTATATTATATATATATATATTGCGATGAATAGCTTTCAATTTTTGGGCTAAGGGGAAGAAGAAATTTCTTTTTTTTTTCCTTTTCTTCCGATTGTTTTCATTGGATTTAATTTGTTATTGTTCTTTATATACCAGGATTTCCTAATTTCTATTTCTCAATGTATATATATATGTATGGATGAAGAATAGGGGCATATTAGGTTTTCATTTCTTGGCAATTCACAGTTAGGGGTTTCTTAGTGAAAATTTATTCATATTTAGGGTTTGAAATTGCTTCTACAAAATGAGTATTCATAATTTAGGGTTTTAAATTACTTCTACAAAATGAGTATTCATAATTTAGGGTTCTTGTTTGGGGTACTACATTACAATTGGTGTTGTTGTGGGATCATAGATATGCGATTATTGTAAGCAAATGGCGTATTACATTACAATTGGTGTTGTTGTGGGACCTTTTCAGGTTTTTAACTCTATGCTCAAGACTTGTTACTTGCAAACTGACTTGACACCTACAATCACTACAAAGCGCTCTATAGTCTATAACTCTATACTTATCTAAAAGCTCTAAGAGTGTTCCATTGCATTCCTTGGGAAAATCCCAAAGTTCCACATTGTTCATCTTTATTTTTGTTAGATCGCATTAAACTTCCAATAATACAATTTCATGCTGCAACTTGCTATAACTATATTATTTTCCAACGAATTAAATGTCTGTCATGTTAACCAATAGAATTCACCCAACTGGCCAATTACCTACCCCATTTTCCCAATTCATCCCTTAAGGTGTACCCAGTTTTGATTTACACTGAAAATAACTGAATTCCTTGGAATTATTTTACATAGTAAACAAAAACTAACAGAGAGATGGTTTTTGGAAGTGATGGAAAAAAGAGGAAATTGCTCTAAAACAACTTGTTGTACCATGAGAAATTATGCAATCAAACACTACAAAAGGTGAAAAGTACGGATTCTTGGGCATTTTCTGTGGGAAGTGTAATCCAGAAGGATGGGCATGCACTAAAAGTTTACGCTAGAAAATGTTTTTTTGCATCAAGGTACAAGTTTTAGATGGCTTGACCTGCAGGCTCTCTTCTGCCGAAATGATTTTAATGTGCCAATATGCATTAACACTGCACAATTTGATCCTGATTCCATATTAAGCTATTGATTAACAAATGGCTATAGTATATAACCAAGAAAGTTCACCATGGCTGTTGAATGCGCTAATAGGGTGAACAAAAACCATGATTTGTACTTACAAGTTTTCTTCACTTGGCTCCTTATTCTTGTAACAGGAGGAGGAGAAATCACTGAATGCTGGGTGCTCGGAAATAAAAAAAGTAGATGATGACTCGGAAAGCAATAAAGCCGGTCCTAGCAAAGCTGTAATTTTTTTTTTCTTTTTCTCATATCTTTGTTGCAAAATTTCCTTAATAGCATATTCTGAGATTCTGAGTTTGATCGACAAATGGTGTTCAATATTGTGACTTCTTTTCATGTTTTTCATTACAACATATTGAATTGAACACTATTGTGAATCTGGTTCTTAACATGTTTATTTAAACTCCTTTCTTGTGTTTTCTATTGATTATAAGTTGGGCCGTGGGGTTCAGAAAGTCAGAAATTAATTAGTAAAAATGGAACTCATATCTAGTAATTAATGATGTCAATCGATCTGGTCTTCATGTTATTAATCTATATTAAGAGAAATTGCTGCACTAGTTATTTTGCTTTGCTTCAGAAGATTGGCATAAGATATATAGTCTAATTAAGAGTTAGTTACTAGTGCACTAGGAGTTTGCTGGTATTAAGCTCTAGATTCCACTACAGATAGCCCCTCGTGCCATGCCTCGAACATTTTAAGTAAATTAAGCTTCCCTTTACATATGTGAGTTTCAATTTGGAGTGAAAGGGAGAGAAAATGAGAGGAAGTTTATCAATTCTCTCGTTTAGGAGTTTTTTTACGGAGAAAATATGAGAGAAAGGGAGAGAAAATTAATTGAATCATTCTCAACAAATCATTCTCTCCAAATGGGAGAGAATCGGAAAGAAAAGAAAGTTTTTTAATGAAAACTTATTGTACATAGCGTACGAAATCAAATGGTACTCTCTCTCTCTCTCCCTCGCTCCCTCCCTCTCCTCGCAGGCTGGAAATTTGAATGCAGTCTTACTTATGAAATAAACAATATACTCATCAATTCTTTTTTATCTTTTCAGGCAGTTAACTCTATGCCCAAGACTTGACACATGCAAACTGACTTGACACCTACAATCACTACCAAAGCATTCGATACTTATTTAGAAAGCTCTAAGAATGTGTTCCATTGCACTTCTTTTCCTTCGGAAAAGCCCAAGGTTCCACTTTGTTCATCTTTATTGGTATTTGACTGCATTAAATTTCCAGGAATTCAGTTTCATGCTACAAATTGTTTTAGCTAAGGGTTCCCCACCCCCACCCACCCCCCAACACCCCCCCCCCAAGCCCAAAGAATTCAATGCTTTATCTTGTTATCCTATTAAATTCATCCTAGTCCTTACCCCATTTTCCCAATTCATTCACTTAAGGTGTACCCAGTTTTGTTTTTCCGGAAATAATCGAGTTGTTTGGAATTGTTTTACATAGTAAACAAAAACTTAGGAGAGAGATGTTTTCTGGATGCGATTGAAAATAGAGCAAATTGCTGTAAAACAAGTTGTACCATGGAAATTGAAATTTATGCAATCAAACACTACAAATGGTGAAAAATTTGGGCATTTCTGTGGTAAGTGTAATCCAGAAGGATTGGCATGCACCAAAAGTTTACACCCGAAAATGTTTTTAGCATCAAGGATACCAAGGTATGAGTTTTAGATGGCACGGACTGCAAGCTCTGTTCTCCCAAAATGATTTTAACATGCCAATATGTGTTAACGCTGCACAGTTTGATCTTGTTTCTGTATTAAGCTATTGATTGACAAATGGCTATAGTATAAAACCAAGAAAGTAGACCATGGCTGTTGAATGCACTAATAGGGAAAAAAAGAAGAAGCAAGTTTTGCACTAACAAGTTTTCTTCACTTGGCTCCTTATTCTTGTAACAGGGGGAGGAGAAAGCACCAAATGCTGGGTGCTCAGAAATTAAAGAAGTAGATGATGACTCGGAAAGCAATAAAGCCGGTCCTAGGATACTTGTAATTTTTTTCTCTCATATATTTGTTGCGAAATTTGCTTAAAATGCTAAGCACACACCAATGCCCAATTAGTCATCGCTGCATAGTAGGAAAACAGTTATTGGATCACCTACAGAACTAAAGCTGAAGTAATTGCATAGTCTTCCAATTTTGGTGGTCCTATTGGATCCATTCGATGAGGTTCAAGAATAAAACAAAACCTTGGTAGAATATATATATAGCCGGTTATAGCTGTTACTTTTCTTATTTACTCAAATTATTGTCCGGTTTGTAATCTTGGTGGATGCCCTTCAATTAAATGTATTATAAGAGGACTTAGGGGAGTAACGTACGACATTCTGATTTGGCAGCCTGACAATGTTCCTGAAAGTTTGCGGAAGATGATAGATAATTATTGAAAGTCAAGAGGGCAAAGGGATCTGGATTCTGAGGTAGATAATTTCGAGTATTTTCATTCAAAGGCATGATTTTGATTCCTTTTATCCAAAAGTTAACAGACGTTGCAATTGATATATAGAAAGTTCATTTCACTAGAAGAAATAAAATATGAAAAAGTAATAATTTGAACTATATACATGCGTTAACAGATGTTGATCGATGTGCTACTTTTTAATTGCTTAATTGCTGACAAGCACACACTAAGACTCGCTATGACCCATCGTTGCTTGTGGGGAAAACTGTCATTGGACCACTTATTGTTTTCTTTGCTATTGCTGAAGTAATTGCATATTCTGAGTTTGATCAACAAACAATATCCAATATTGCGACTTCTTTTCATGTTTTCCATTACAACATATTTTGTATTGACTTCTTTATTTAGTAATTAGTGTGTTTATTTAAACCGTTTCCTTGGTGTTTTGTATTCATTATAAGTTGGGCTGTGGGGTTTAGAGAGTTAGAAATTAATTAGTTAAAATGGCCACATTAAAAGTCAGGCATGAACTATGCTTTGTTTGGTTATTAGGGGAAGCATCAACTTAGTGACTAATTAGTACTTCGATAAAGACTGTCTTATGAATAATCTGTAATATCTGAGAGTTTTAATTTGAATTGTTTGCACAAATTAAACTATCACATATATCTCTTCCAGTTATATTTCAGGTTTGAAGTAAATTTATTGATGCTTTCTAGCTTTGACTCATTAAATGGTATTGACATTTTCAGACAGTTAATTCTGTGCCGACGACTTGTTACATGCACATTGACTTGACACCTACAAACACTAGCAACGCGTTGCATGCTTGTCTAGAAAGATCTAAGAGTGTGTTTGGTTGTACTTCATCTCGTTGACCAATGCCCAACACCCCTTTTCTTTCGATCTTTAGTTGTTTTTGATTGCATTAGTTTTCAAAGGAAAGTTGTAATCAAATTATGTTCTTTTTCATGGAATCCATGAGCCACCTCCGCCTAAACTTTTGGTTTCATGAAGTCATTTTAAATGTAAACCAATTCCAAGATTTTTTATTTTTTTTGGTCTTTCCCTGAGTTGTCCCTTGCACCACATTGGATGTGACATTCATACCTGGTCACAGAAGGAACTCAAATCTTTATGATGTTAACCAATAAAATGCGCCTGGTTTTGGTATACACTCAAAAGATTGAGTCCCTTGGAATTGTTTTATATGGAAAACAAAACCTTAGGGTGGAGATATGGTTTTTGGATTTTTATGGAAACGAGAAAATTAATCTAAAATAAATTGTAGAATGGAAATTGATTTCTTGGAACTTTTTATGCAATCAAACACCACAGAAGATGGAAAATATGGATTCTTGGGTGTTTTCAATGGAATCAAGTGTAATCAAATGCATCCTTAATCTTTCTAACATAATCGAAATTGAGTTTACATTCTTTAGATGGCCTGGACTGCAAGCCCTCCTCATCCAAATGATTGTAGTGTGCGAATATGCTCAGTGTATAATGGGTAGAGCACAATTTGAAAGAATTGAAACTAAAAGACAAGTGAGTGATCATTTGCATTGTTGCCTTTCTATATCTGGTGAGTAGGATCTGTTAACTTCCTGTTTCAAAGTTGTTAGTTGATTGTTTCAGATGATGTTGTATCATCAAGTAATACAAAAGTTAAAAATGAAAATGAGCTATTGCACATACGAGGGATAAATGGAAAAGTAGTGCCAGTTTTCTTTGTTAATATAAAGAGGGAGGAAAGGAAAACAAAACCAACCGAACTTGAGCTTGGGCTAAAGTTGACAGAATACCTTGATTTTGCTTGCAACAGGAGAAGGAACTAACGTTTGATCCCAAGTCGATGTCTGACAAAGATTGTGAAGTTAAATATCTCAGATTCGAAGTCGATAAGCTCCGCTCCCAAGTCGATATCCTCAATTTCAAAATTGATGACCTTAAATCTGGCCATAGATCTCGATCCAGATACCTGGTCTGTGTAATATCGTCTAACGCTTTTTAGCTAATTGTAGGATGATCAAACACGCTGATAGACTACTTTGAACTTGTTTTTATTGAATTGGCTCCTTATTCTTGCAGTGGCATAAAATTACCCAGGTCAAACGCGCAATCAGATTCCGATTAAGAATTGTAATTTCCCAGCTCAGCCCACTTATACTTGCTTTCCCTTGTGGTTTTTTCAATTTCTAATCCTAAATACTAATAGTTGGCAAATGACTGAAATAATCAACATCAGAGGGATTGTGCCCCGAAGCCAATTGATGAAATTTTTGCAAATCAAATGATGCTAATTAAGGATGTTGACCTTCTCCTAGCTGAAGTCAATAGCCTTGTTTACCAAGCTCTTGATCTATCCAAGACAACAATATGCTACGAGGTGACATTTTTTAAAAATTACTTTACGTATATGCCTTTTTTTCTTAATATAAGATGCTGATGACGAAGGGATCTGCTAGTGTTATAGCTTGCATAATATGTTCTTTAGTATTTATTGACTTGGCTTTTTATTCTTGCAGCAAACACCAACATTTCGTAATGTAGTAGCTGAATTAAACAGATTGAGGTTAACTACTACAGTTGAGCTTCGAAGTCTTTTTCGAAGAAGTTTCGACTTGGCTGATAAAATTAACCTTCTCTTCCGGACCCAAGTCATGGCCCTCGAATCCCTAGTCGCCAACCCCAAATCTCCTTACAGAACTGTAACTCTCTCTCTAGCTTGTCTTTAAATCCTAGTGAAACTGTTGGCCTGTGTAAATTATACTTAGAACAAGTCAAGCTATTAAGCTGCCTATTGGGCCCATGTAATGATGATGTAAGAAGAATATTGTTCACCTCCCCAAGTAGACATAATTGCCCTGGAGATGTAGTCTGTTACTATTCTTTCTTTCCCTCTCTCTCTCTCTCTCTCTTACGCACATCCGCTTTAACGTTGTGTTCTCATTTGGAAGCATGCTGGTGGTTGGACAATATACCCATCAATTATTTTTGACCTTTTCAGGCTGTTAACTCTATGCTCAAGACTTGTTACATGCAAACTGACTTAACACCTGCAATCACTACCAAAGCATTCGTTACTTATTTAGAAAGCTCTAATAGTGTGCTCCATTGCACTTCTTTTCCTTGGGAAAATCCCAAAGTTCCACTTTGGTCATCTTTATTGGTATTTGATTGCATTAAATTTCCAAGAATTCATTTTCATGCTACAACTTGTTTTAGCTAAATTCACAACCCCCCCCCTCCCCACACCCCATAAAAAAAGAAAAAAGAATTCAATGCTGTATTTTGTTAACCTATTAAATTCATCCTAGTTCCTACCCCATTTTCCCAATTCATTCACTTAAGGTGTGCCCGGTTTTGGTTTACACCTAAAATAATTTAGTTGCTTGGAATTGTTTTACATAGTAAACAAAAATTTAGGAGAGAGATGTTTCTGGATTGCTGTAGAACAAGTTGTACCATGGGAATTGAAATTTATGCAATCAAACACTACAAAAGGTGAAAAGTATGGAGAGTTGGGAATTTACGTGGCAAGTGTAATCCAGAAGGATGGTCATTCACAAAAAGTTTACACCAGAAAATGTGTTTAGCATCAAGGATATCAAGGTACAAGTTTTAGATGGCACGGACTACAAGCTCTCTTCTGCCAAAATGATTTTAAAATGCCAATATGCGTTAACACCGCACGTTTCGTTTTGTTTCCGTATAAAGCTTTGATTGACAAATGGCTATAGTATAAAACCAAGAAAGTAGAGAATGTCTGTTGAATGCACCAATAGGCAAAAAAAAAAAAAAAAAAGTTTGTTAAAGAAGTAGATGATGACTCGGAAAGCAATAAAGCCGGTCCTAGCAAAGCTGTAATCTTTTTCTCCCTTATATCTTTGATGTGGAATTTGCTTAAAATGCTAAGCACACACCAATACCCAATTACTCATCCCTGATTAGTGGGAAAAACAGCTATTGGATCAACTATGGAATTTTGCTAAAGCTGAAGTAATAGCATACATTCTTCCAATTTTGATGGTCCTATTGGGATGAGGTTCAAGGATAAATAAACTCAGGGTAGCATATATAGATATAGCCTGTTATAGCTGTTACTTTTCTTGTTTACTCAAATTGTGACTTATTTTCATGTTTTTCATTACAACTTATTTTGTATTGACTTCTTTATTTAGTAATTAATGTGTTTATTTAAACCCTTTTCTTGTGTTTTGTATTGATTATAAGTTGGGCCATGGCGTTCAGAATGTTAGAAATTAATTAGTTAAAATGGCAGCATTAAAAGTTTGGAAGCATCAACTTAGTGACTAATTAGAACTTCGATAAAGATTGTCTTATGAATAATCTGTAATATCTGGAAGTTTTGAATTGTTTGAACAAATTAAACTTGCACAGATATCTCTTCCAGTTATGTTTTGGGTTTGATGTAAATTTGTAGATGCTTTCTAGCTTTGAATCATGAAGGACTCGTTTGGTTCGAGCTTTTGAGGATTCCTGGAATCCTAAATTCCATTCCATGAGAATTATTTTGTTTAGTTGGAGTTTTAGGTAGGAATTTAGGATTCCTAGGAATCCTAAATTCTCCCATTTTGCCAAAATCTATTCCCTTATAAATTAGAAGGAATCTTGAATTCCCAATTTGAGGAATCCTTTTTTTTTATCCAAAAATGTTTTTTTTTTTCCAGAAAATGAAAAAAATAAATTTTCCCAAAAAATGAAAACAAAAATTGCAGAAAAACTTTAAAAATATTTTTTCCCAGAAAGTGAAAAAAATTATTTTTTCCCAAAAAATGAAAAAAATTATTTTTTTCCCAGAAAATGAAAAAAAATATTTTTTCCCAAAAAATGAAAAAAATCATTTTTTCCCAGAAAATTAAAAATATTATTTTTTCCCCATAAAGTGAAAAAAATTATTTTTTTTCCCAAAAAATGGAAAAAATTATTTTCCCCCAGAAAATGAAAAAAAAAATATTTTCCCAGTAAATGAAAAAAAATTCCAGAAAATTTTAAAAAAAAAAGTTTGCTGAGTTCATTCCTAAAACTCTAACCAAACGAGCATTAATGGAATCCAATAAAGGATGCCAGGAATAAAGGTTTCTTGGCATCTAGAATGCCAATTCCATTCCTAAAGCTCGAACCAAACGAGCCCGAAATGCTCTTGACATTTTCAGGCTGTTAATTCTGTGCCGAAGACTTGTTACATGCACATTGACTTGACACCTACAAACACTAACAAAGCGTTGCATGCTTGTTTAGGAATATCCATGACAAATGCCCAATATCCCCCCCCCTTCCCCTCCTTTTTTTTTTTTTTTTTTTTTTTTTCCATATTTACTTATTTAGTTGTTTTTTATTGCATTAGATCTTAAACTTTTGGTTTCATGAAGTCGTTTTCAATGTAAAACAATTCCAAGGAATTTTTTTTTTTTTTTGGGTCTTTCTTCGAGTTGTCCCTTGCACCACCTGTCGGAAGGAACTCAATTCTTTATAATGTTAACCAATCAAATGCACCGTGTTTCATCCCCATTTTCTCTATTCATTCCCTTTAAGGCGCGCCTGGTTTTGGTATACACTCAAAAGATTGAGTCCCTTGGAATTGTTTTTCATGGAAAACAAAACCTTATGGTGGAGAGCTGGTTTTTGGATTTTATTGAAAATAGAAAAAAAAAAGTAAATAATTTAAAAATAGATTGTAGAATGGAAATTGATTTTTTGGAAATTTTTATGCAATCAAACACCCCAAAAGATGAAAAATATGGATTCTTGGGTGTTTTCTATGGAATTAAGTGTAATCAAATGCATCCTTAATGTTTCTAGCAAGACTAGCATAATGGAAATTGAGCTTACAATTTTTAGATGGCCTGGGCAGCAAGCCCTCCATATCCAAATGATTGTAATGTGCGAATATGCTCAGTGTATAATGGGTAGAGTGCAATTTGAAAGAAACTAAAAGACAAGTGAGTGATCATTTGCATTGTTGCCTTTATATGTCTGGTGAGTAGGATCTGTTAACTTCCTGTTTCAAAGTAGTTTTTTGATTGTTCCAGATGATGTTGTATTACCAAGTAATACAAAAGTTAAAAATGAAAATGAGCTATTGCACATACGAGGGAGAAATGGAAATGTAGTACCCGTTTTCCTCGCTAATATAAAGAGGGAGGAAAGGAAAGCAAAACCAACCGAACCTGAGGTTGTGATGAAGTTGACGGAATACCTTTATTTTTCTTGTAGCAGGAGGAGGAACAAATGTTAGATACCAACTCAATGTCCGGCAGATATTATGAAGTTAAATATCTCAGATTCCAGGTCGATAAGCTCCGCTCCGAAGTCAATATCCACAAGTTCAAAATTGATGACCTCAAATATGGCCATAGATCTCGACCGAGATACCTAGTCTGTGTAATATCGTCTACCTCTTTTTAGCTAATTGTAAGTTGATCAAACACGCTGGTATACTACTTTGATCTTGTTTTTATTGAATTGGATCCTTATCCTTGCAGTGGCATAAAATTATCCAGCTCAGCTCTCAAATTTCCCAGCTCACGTGCAATCAGACTCCGATCAAGACTTGTAATTTCCCCGCTCAGCCTGCTTATACTTGCTTTCCCTTTTCATTTTTCCAATTTTTAATCCTAACTGCCAATAGTTGGCAAATGAATGAAATAAATTTAGGTGCAAACTATACTCTATGGAACAACTAAAATTATTAAGCTACCTAATAGGTCGATGCTTAAAATGTTCAGGAATGCATACAGCTCATTGATTAGATATATATATATATATGTGTGTGTGTGTGTGTGTTAGTGTGTGTGCGTGCGTGTGTGCGTTTGTAAAATAATTTGACGAGAGGCCTCCAATCAAATAAATATTGTTCTGATTTGGGCAGCGTTCTACCATTCTGAGATATCAAAACCGTCAACAAAATGGAAGGTCCAATCCCTCACATGAAAGAGTACTTGAAGATGAAGATGAAAGGCCAGAGGTATTATTTATTTATAGATCTATCTGGGTTTTATTTGTTTTAATTATAATGGCTTGTGATAGTGCCATTTGTTGGACCATGGCTGGTGTGCTCAAAAGAATGGAAGCTAACATCATAAGATATATTGATGATGGGCAACTATTTGTGCGCATAAAACCATCCAAGAAAGAAAGGTGTTTTTTTGATTCTTTTGGATATATAGAAAACGAAAAAGAAAGGAAAACTATTTTGACTATAAGTAGATTTTTGGTTTTTGTTCATACCTCTATTTTTTTGATTGGCTCCTTATTCTTATGCTTGCAGGAGCAACAGGAGCAAGAAGCACCAAAGTCTGGCAAGTCAAAAAAAGAATCTGAAACTGCACACCAACGCTATCCGATGAAGGGAAAATCTCCCTCAATTAACTTCTCCACGTCCGAGCAGAACCTGGAGGAGGATTGTGTGGGGACCCTAAAGTCAATTGATGAAATTTTATCCGATCAACTGATGCTGTATGACGAAATTGACGACCTCCTAGCTGAAGTCAATGGCTCATTTTCCAAGCCCTTTCTTCCTCAGATGGTGCTTTGTAGCGACGACGTGGAAAAGAAATTCTAAAGGTGCTAACTACTACTACCACAACTACTAGCATTAATAGATACGGATTGTTTTGTAATCGTTTATAATACAATAGATAGGGGTTGTTGTATTACTTATTTACAAGGCTAATGAGAGTGTGGCGTTTGTTGGGTGGCTCATATGTGTTTCTCTGAGAAATATTTGGTTTTCAATTATGAAAGGGGTGAATGTATTTTGACTGACCTCTGTTGGTTTTTCTTTTGCAGGGATGTGGCTTTTCTTTTCTACAGAAGAAAAAGTGATCTGTCTTGGAGGCGTAGTAGTATACATGGATGAATGGGAAATGTGTGAATACTGCATAGGAAGTCTGTTTGATGATGTATAGAGAGAGTTTATAGTAAGCCACTAAGCCCCCATTCTTTCTTTACACTTATTCATTTCAATCATACGAATACAAAATCTAGAAGATTTGTTGGGAAAACATTTTCCCAAACATATTCGAAGACGGCAAAAGTGTACTCTTTGATCCGAGGAGAAAGAAAGTTTATATATGTTGTGCAGCTCTTTTAGATTCTTTCTATATTACATCAGTGATGTTTTACTTTTGGTATTACTGTAAATATGCATCCTCATGTTTCTCAGAACATGAAAGGTTAGGAGGAGAGGAGAGAAGAGGAGAGAAAATATTAGGAAGGAGAGATTGAGAATTGTAAAGAAAAGAAGCGTGTGAGAAAAATTGAACTCTCCAAGGCTTTACTTGTAGCTAGAACCCAAAACTGCCTAAATGGGAAAATACAAATAAGTCTTAGAGCATCTCCGATACAACTATGATACAACTATGAAGTGGACAAAAATTTATTAGTAAATTTAATTTTGAAGCGTGAGAGAAACTTATCTAAAATTTCAATGACTAAATATCAAATATTTACTAAATGAAATTTTGTGAAAATGATCTACTTATCATAAAGATCATCAATACTAAATTTTATGAAAAAATTCATCACAAACCAATCAAGTCAAGCAAGCCAGCTCGACCTAAATTGAAACCAAGCCATCATTTTTTATTTTATTTTTGTTTACCCAAGCCTTTAAATTGATTTGATTATAAGATATTGGGTCTCGAAGCACACGTGATGCATGTGAAATGTTATACTTGATAAACAATTTTAAAACACGTGATTGTGTTTGTTCAACTAGTAAATATGTACTTTTATAGTTTTATTATCTTTATAGGCTCGAATTTCTTATTAAGAATAATTTTTTTGACTTTGCGCATATCAAGGATATTTTGGTAGTTAAATAGGGACACCAAAAATCATCAATATTGCACATAATTAATAACATTGAGGGATTGAGAAAATGAAACCTATTATTCATTAATACTAGCTAATAATTTTGTAACCCAATAGCATCCTCTTTGCCCTCGAAAAAAAGAGGTCCCATGTAACGAGCATCTCCAACATGCTTTTTAAAGGATTAAATTACAATTTTATTGAAGAGTCATGTCAACAAGATTCACTCCAACAGAAGTAGCCAAATGGAATTTTCAATTTGAAGAGTTTTTCTCACTCTTCAAATATGAAGAGTGATGAAAAAACTCTTCAAACAAACTTTTTAATATTTTATTAATAGGACTTTGTGCTAATTTAATATTTTATTAATTTAAAACTTGTATGTACATTAATTAAGAAATTATTTTAAGATGGCTCTTCAGAGTCTCATATAAGTCAACAAAATTATTTTTGTAGAGTCATTTTTGAAATGGCTGTTGGAGATGGTCTAAGTTACCCCCTTTTCCTTTTTGTTTTCCAAAATCACCTTCTTTTGTTTCCACCCCCCGTCCCCAATCACCCCCCTTCCTTTTAGAGTACCTAACAAATGGTGTAGCTGGGGATTGCATTTTCTCTTTATCTATAACAATTTCATTCAGTATCATGGGCTATTCAGAGAGGATGAGTGCTACTACTAGTGCGACAAACAACGCTAAATAAACGATTATGTTATCTTCAATGGTGTTTCCTTTAAATTGATTTATATCTCATGTATCTATGGGACTTTTAATAAATTTAAATGTATATGGCGATCAGGGCGGATCCATAATTTCAATCGGGGGCTGGAATAGACGAGTACTAAAAAAATGCTTGTAGCAGCATTTAAACCTTGGCAAAAACTCAATTTATACCTTTGCCCAACCACCAAACCATTATTCAGTAAATTAAGCTTCTCTCTTTAAATTATATATGTTAGTAGTAAACACATTGCATATATGTATAATTAATCTAATATCATATATAAATAAAAAAAAATCCCAAAATTCTCCCCACCCCTCAACCCTATGTAGGTCCAATCAAGGTGGCAATATAATTGTGTCCATCGAAAAGTCATAAATAAAATCTTTAGAAAATTAGTCTCAAGAAAGTATCTAGAGTGACACATCTTTTTGACCATTAGTACGTACTAACTTATGACTTTTGAATTGATGATGAAATTTTGTAGAAAGGACAAAAGATTTAAGATTTTATAATTTTTGTTATTATTTTTGTTAACATGTGTATTTCCCAATGTAACCATGGTCATTTTTTTCAACAAGCAAGATTGATAGTTTTGAATAAACAAAAACGAGTACCCTTGGTTCTTTTTTTCATTTTTTGGTGCAAAAGGGAGCCTACCCAGCTCAACTATATATATATATATATTTATCTGTATGAACAACCTCACTAACGGAGGAAGGGAATTACATCGAACCAAAAGGTCCCTAGCTGAATATAAGAATTTCTACCAAGTCTAGCCGAGGCAGAGCCAGCCCTGGGGCAGGACAGACAGGGCTACCACCCAGGGCCAAAAGTGAAGAGGGGCACCACCAAATCCACTTACCATCTTCATCCCGTAAGCTGATACTACCCCCTGCCCATCCGTGAAGCCTCCATCAACATTAAGTTTAAAATAGCCGGTGGAGTTGAATCATGCAGAGGAAGAGTTGAATTATCTCGCCCACAATTTAATATATTTATGAACTTAATATTATACAATCATCTTGGAGAAAATAAGTATATTTTTTTATACAAGCGCCGATCTATAAAACCTCTACATGTCGGGGGAAGTAGGATCTCGAACAAATAAAATTCAATCTTTTTTTTTTGTTATAAATACCATGAAAAGTTTTGAAGATGATTATCGGAAGTGTAAAGGTAGACATGCAAGCAAAGAAAATCCAATCTATTATATGAAAAGCTAATGCTATTTTAACCGGCATGAAAATGATGGAAAAGAAACTCGCATAAAATCACAAGCAGATCCGAGGGGGCACAGCTAGGCTGTAGCCCACCCCAAGGAAAATCAAACAGTGATAATAATAGCCTAGGTTAAATAATAAGCTCAGCCATCTTAAAGTTTTTCTGGCCCAACGCTGTGCACATTGCTAGTATTTCTTTTCATTGTTTGACAAACTACTCCTACCTATTCGTAATAATCAAAAATAAAATAATTCTACCAAACAATTAACTTTGAAAACCATTTATGAGATTAGTATAAGTACATAAGTATCTCCATTGATTTTTGCTATGCTTGAGTGAAAAATTTCTTGAGACTATAATAAAAAATATATATTAATATTTATTATAAGAATATTGGGTCATGTAATAAATGTGTGCCCTAAGGGCACATATTACGGACCTATCCTAAAATTTTGGATCTGCCCTTGCAGAAAATCATTAATAAGACGGGCTTAACCAATGTGTTCAATTGACGCACAAGCACGGTAGTTGATTCCCTTTTCTTGTTCCATATCATTTAAGACTATGCTTGGTTGGTTAGGACTTGGCTCATTTCCATTATATTTTTGATTCAATTCGTTTAATTGAATCTAGTTCAAGAGTTAAACGGATTAATTTTTTCATGAAATTGGTGAAAATAATCTCTATAACGAGTAGATCTTCGCAAAATTTCATCAAAAAAATAAAACCGAAAGTGGGCATAATAGAAATTTGATACATATTTATTTTTGGCCGTTAAAATTTTAGATGGTCTTCTCACTCACTTTTAGATTGAATCTTCTGATGAAATTTTGTGGAAGTGATTTACTCATCATAAAAATCATCTTAACCAAATTTCATGAAAAAATGCATTTGTTTATTTATCGAGCTATACCCCATCGGATGAAATTGGACCAAATAATAATGGAGAGGAGCCAACTCAGGTTGGTTAGGAGGCCATGGGAGTGCAAATCCAATATCATTAAGGGTTTCTTTGTCGCGTAGAATTAGAAGCTATTTTGTGTTTCTTGTCAAAAAGGAAATGATACTTAAATCATATCCCGTGTTTGGTGTAAGCACGCGCCGATATGATTTCTTTATTCTATCATGTGTTTGGTGCAATACTTGATAAAATAACATATTGAATTAATTTATCTTTGTTGACCTAAAAGTCTTAATCTTATTTTGATAATAATAATAAATCAATCATGTGTAATTTAACATGTTTCTTAATATAAGTTTATAGTTCATTTACTTGAAAAATTAAGAAAAGCATGCCACATGACAAGAATCATTTAATCCATATTCGATTAAGTCAACAAAGCATTGAAATCGATAAGGAAGATCTATCTCATCATATGCTATCAATACATCTCATGAAGTACAAAAGAAAAAGGATCAAAAGTTTCAAGGCAAGAGTTGCAAGAGAAGATCAATTTGAAGAAACAAATCCAAGCATTTAAAGACTCGATTATTCGGTAATTGATTGATTGCTTAGGATTAATGTAAAGTTTTTTAATTGATTTTTATATATTTCAAACATGAACATGCATCATACCTTGATTGTAAAACAAAGTTTGAATCAAAATCATTTCAAAAACATCATTTTTACAAAATCGATTTTTGTAAGAAATTCATATTAAATTCAAACGAGCATGTCTTGAGCTCTCATGAAAATAGGTGTCTTAGATACTTGATTTTAACATCCCCAAAGCATCAAAATTAATTTTGGAGCTTAAATGCAAAAGTCCAAATTGGAATTTTTGGCTTAATGGCCTGATGGACGGTGGTACCCATCAGTCTACTGATGGTTTATGCTCAGCCGACTAAAGGTCCATCAGTCGACTGATGAGCTTTGCTCAGTCAACTAATGCTCCAGAATATAGCCGTTGGAAATCTGACTTTTTACCATTTTTGGTGCCAAACTTCTACCAAACCTCTAAAACGGCTATATCACTTTTGGGACTATATATACACTATCTAAGACACATTTTTGGCAAGCTTGAACACTTATACAAACTCGTCTTTCATCTATTCAAAGTCAAGCTTTTGTATTGATCATAATTATTCATTTTTGAACTACCTAATTGATCAATCAAGATAACTCTAGTGTGAGTTTCAAATTGTATCTATTACACACTTGAGAGAGTTATTGTTAATTGGTGTGAATCACCAAACAATTTGTATTCATTTGTAAGAAGTAAATCTCATAGGTTAACAAGAAGGTTAATTCTTGTTTAGTGTTGTGAGAGGTAAATCTCACAAGTTAGCAAAAGTGTTTCTTGTGTGAGTATTGTGGTAGAGTAATACTTGTGAAGTGTAGTGAGACAACAACTCTTGTAGCGGTTTGATTTTCACTCAGAAGAAAATCAGAATTAGTGAAACTTCTCGGAGAACTATTCGAGTGCGGATATATGGTCTAACAAACCGAACCGCATAAACAAAATGTCTTGGGTTTCGATCGGTTTATTTTTTCTAAACTCAAGCTCTCTATTTATTGTTATATTATTGCTTGTATTTTAAGATTGCTTATTTGCTTGTCTTTGGGTTGATTGCTTCGTTGACTTGCTAGATTACCTTGATATATTTGTTTTGCTTAGTTGCATAACTTAAACATTTTTAAGAAAACTTTTAATTCCGCATTAAGTTTTATAAACCCTATTCACCCCCCCCCCTCTAGGGTTGATTTTCGACCAAACTTGCTAAATTACCTTGATATATTTGTTTTGCTTAGTTGCATAACTTAAACATTTTTAAGAAAACTTTTAATTCCGCATTAAGTTTTATAAACCCTATTCATCCCCCCCCCCTCTAGGGTTGATTTTCGACCAAACTTGCTAAATTACCTTGATATATTTGTTTTGCTTAGTTGCATTACTTAAACTTTTTTAAGAACACTTTTAATTCCGCATTAAGTTTTATAAACCATATTCACCCCCCCCCCCCTTAGGATTGATTTCCGACCAACAATATTGACAATTACTTTTATCTCACAAGAACCAGATAAAAAACTATACCACTCTTATAAGTGATATTCTTTTATCCCACCATTACTGGATAACTAAACAAATACAAAATTAAAATTTTAGTTCCTTTATTTTATTTTTAATCTTTTTTTATTGTGTCCTTTAAATAACTGAACTGATTAACTAAGGTGTTGTTTGATAAACAAACTAAAAACTAAAACTGAAAAAGCTATTTGTTTAGGTGGCGTTTAACAAAAAAACTGAAAGTTGAAAACTGAAAAAACTGTTTGTTTAGTTCTAAAAATTGTATCTAAAAAAATGTTATTTGTTTGAATATAACATATCTGAAAACTAAATTTTTTTTAATATGACAATTTTGCCCTTATTATTTTATAAAGTTCCATGAATATATATAATATATGTATGTATATGCGTTTGTATTTGTATGTAGATGCGTGTTATGTGTCTGTGTGTGGTGGTAGTAATGAAGGAAAGAAGGATGGTGAAAAAAAAATGAGATGGGTGAGATTGATTATGACAACAAGGATAAAGAAGGAAAGGAAAACGTCCAATATTGTTTGTATGTAGATGCGTGTTATGTGTCTGTGTGTGGTGGTAGTAATAAAGGAAAGAAGGACGGTGAAGAAGAAAATGAGATGGGTGAGATTGATCATGACAGTAAGGATAAAGAAGGAAAGGAAAACATCCAATATAAGGTCCATGACCGTTGCTGCGGTGATTATCTGTGGGATGAGGTCGTCTACAGCTGCTTCGGCAATTGTTACGGTGGAGAATGTAGTAATGGTGGAGGAGAAGGAGGAGGAGGAGGTGGTGGTGGATGCAGTGATTGTCGCAGTGTAGGCGGTAGTTGTGGCGGAGGTGGTGGTGGTTGTGGCAGTGGTGGCGATGGCGGGGGTTGCTATGTATTTTGGTTAAAGGAAAGAGGATAAAATGGATATTTTACACTCTTTTAAATTAAGTTTCAGATTTCAATGACAAAGTTGCCGATTAAAATTTTGGATGAAAATTTTAAGTTTTAAGTAGTAAAAATTAAGCGAGTACTTCATTTTTGGAGTTACCAAACAACTTTTTAAACCTCTTAAATCTGAAAATTTTAAGTTTTCATATTTAAGTAGCATTTTAAGTGTCAAATGAACACCCCCTTAGTTCTAAAAACTGTATTTAAAAAAATGTTATTTGTTTAAATGTAACACATTTAAAAACTAAATTTTGTTTAATATGACAATTTTACCCTTATTATTTTATTTATATCACATGATTCTAAAATGTAAAAGGGTAAAATATGTATTTTACGCTCTTTAAAATTAAGTTTTCAGTTTTTAGTGGTGAATTTACCACTTAAAATTTTTAATGAAAATTTTCAGTTTTAAGTGGCAAAAATTAGGTTGGCACTTAATTTTTTTGTTTAACAGACAATTTTAAAACCACTTAAATCTGAAAATTTTAAGTTTTTTTATTCAAGTGATGCAAACAAACAATTTCTAAGATATGTGATCATCCAAAATCACGGTGACTTAACTCACAAAATTTATATTTTAATATAATATAAAATTGGATTTTTATTTTTCTTTGATTAAAAGGAATTTATATGAAACTTACTTGATACTTATAAATAAAATAAAAGTTATATTAAAAAGCAATACTTAAATAAAGTAACTAAAATCAAATGCATTCTTAAAATATAATATAGGCAGCCTACTTTGTTAGCCAATAAGTAATATTTTGTATGAATAAAAATTAATCAAAATGTGCAAGAATTTATTCCAATTAACAACCCTCTTGAAGCAAAACAAAAAGCACCGTGAAACTTACGGATTTACCCCTCAAAATTAAATAAGGCGGGCTTCTTTCGAAATTAGTTTCTCCCTCTCTCGCGCGCTCTCCTCTCTCTCTCTCTCTCTCTCTCACACACACACACACAGTCGTTACTTCTTCTTTGGAATTGGCGGTGGGTACTGTTTGGATTGAAGCTGATCTTCTTCTTCTTCAAGAAGAGTAATAATGGCAGTAAGTAGTAATTTCACTTCTTCTATTTCTGCTTGGAATTTATGAACAATTCTCTGTCTGTATATTATATATATATATATATATATTGCGATGAATTGGTTTCAATTTTTGGGCTAAAGGGAAGAAGAAATTTCTCTGGTTTCCCCTTTTCTTCCGATTG
Organism: Lonicera japonica; assembly: GCA_021464415.1. NCBI lineage: Eukaryota > Viridiplantae > Streptophyta > Magnoliopsida > Dipsacales > Caprifoliaceae > Lonicera > Lonicera japonica. The sequence continues at coordinate 109,067 of JAKCWG010000806.1, forward strand.
TTTTCATTTCCTTTGATTTGATTTGTTATTGTTCTTTATATACCAGGCTTTCCTAATTTATATTTCTCAATCTATAATTGTATATATGTGTATGGATCAAGAATAGGGGCATTATTAGGTTTTCATTTCTTGGCAATTCATAGTTAGGGTTTTCTTAGGGAAAATTTATTCATAATTTAGTGTTTTTAATTGCTTCTGCAAAATAAGTGTTCATAATTTAGGGTTTTGTTTGGTGTATTACATTACAATTTAGGGAAAATTTGTTCGTAATTATGGGTTCTTAATTGCTTCTACATAAAGTGTGATCATGATTTAGGGTTCTTGTGTGGCGTATTACATTACGTTTGGTGTTGTTGTGGCATCATAGATATGCGATTTATGCAACTGATCGATATGCAGTTTATCGTAAGCAAATGAGTATAAGCTTTGTTCAGTCTTTTTTTCGAACTTGATTTTATATATTTATATTTATTAAAGAAACTAAAGTCCCCGGCTCTCTTACAGACCATCTCTTTCATTTGGCTTCATTCCCATTTATTTGTTGATCTTCTATGTCAATCCATGACTAAGGATGAAAATGGAACTCATATCTGGTAATTGATGATGTCAACTGATCTGGTCCTCACTTTATCAATCTATATTAAGAGCAATTGCTGCAGTAGTTATCTTATCTTGCTTGAGAAGAGTAGCATTTAAGATAGTCTAATTAAGAGTTCATTACTAGTGGACTAAGAGTTTATTGGTATTAAGCTTTAGATTCCATTTAAAATAGCTTCTCATGCCTCGCACAATTTAAGTAAAGTCAGATTTCCTTTTATATATGCAAAAAGTTTTCAAACAGGACATATGGGATGTCAAATCTATGGAATCAGATGCTACTCTCTCTCTATATATATATATACATATATCTCTTTGCAGGCTGGAAATCTGAATGTGGTGTTACTTATGAAATAAACATTCTATACTCGTCATTTATTTTTGACCTTTTCAGGCTGTTAACTCTATGCCCAAGACTTGTTACATGCAAACCGACTTGACACCTACAGTCACTACCAAAGCATTCTATAGCCTATAACTCTATACTTATCTAAAAGCTCTAAGAGTGTGTTCCATTGCATTCCTTGGGAAAAGCACAAATTCCACATTCGTCATCTTTATTGTTAGATCGCATTAAACTTCCAAGAATTCGGTTTCATGCTGCAACTTTCTATAGCTATATTTTTTTTAAAACAAATTCAATATATATCATGTTATCCAATAGAATTCACCCTACTCCCTACCCCATTTTCCCAATTTATTCCCTTAAGGTGTACCCAGTTTTGATTTATGCCCGAAAAAATTGAGTTCTTTGGAATTTTTTTACATAATAAACAAAAAACTTAAGAGAGAGATGGTTTTTGGAATTGATGGAAAAAGAGGAAATTGTTCTAAAAGAAGTTGTTGTACCATGAGAAATTTTGCAATCAAGCACTACAAAAGGTGAAAACTATGTTGTCTTGAGCATTTTCTTTGGTAAGTGTAATCCAGTAGGATGTGCATCCACCAAAAGTTTACGCTAGAAAATGTTTTTAGGATCAAGGATGACAAGGAACAAGTTTTAGATGGCCTGCCTTGCAGGCTCTCTTTTGCCGAAATGATTTTAATGTGCTAATATGCATTAACACTGCACAATTTGATCCTGATTCTATGTAAGCTATTGACTGACAAATGGCTATAGTCTATACCCAAGAAAGTTCACCGCGGCTGTTGAATGCACTAATAGGGTGAAAAAACACACACCAAGTTTTGCACTAACAGGTTGTCATCACTTGATTCCTTATTCTTGTAACAGGATGAGGAAAAATCAGTGAATGCTGGGGGCTCAGAAATCAAAAAACCAGATGATGACTCGGAAAGCAATAAAGCCGGTCCTAGCAAAGCTGTAATTTTTTTCTCGCTGTCGTATCTTTGTTGCGAAATTTCCTTTATAGCATATTCTGATTTCTGAGACTCTGAGTTTGATCGACGAATGGTGTTCAATATTGTGACTTCTTTTCATCGTTTTTCATTACAGCATATTGAATTGAACACTATTCTGAATCTAGTTATTTAACGTGTTTATTTGAACTACTTTCTTGTGTTTTGTATTGATTATATGTTGGGCCGTGGGGTTCAGAAAGTCAGAAATTAATTAGTAAAAATGGAACTCATATCTAATAATTGATGATGTCAGCCAATCTGGTCTTCACTTTATTAATCTAAATTAAGAGTAATTGCTGCACTAGTTATCTTGTGTTGCTTCAGAAGACTAGCATAAGATATATAGTCTAATTAAGAGTTAGTTACTAGTGCACTAAGAATTTGTTGTTATTAAGCTCTGGATTCCACTTCAGATGCCCCACGTGCCATGCTTCAAACCTTTTAAGTAAACTATGCTTTCCTTTATATATGTGAGAAGTTCTGAACCAGGACAAATGGGACATAGACTCTATGAAATCAAATGCTATTCTCTCTTTCTTGCTCGCTCCCTCCCTCTCCTCGCAGGCTGGAAATTTGTTTTGCAGTTCTACTTATGAAATAAACATCCTATACCTGTCAATTATTTTTGACCTTTTCAGACGGGTAACTCTATGCCCAAGACTTGTTACATGCCAACTGACTTGACACCTACAATCACTACCAAAGTATTTGATACTTATTTACAAATCTCTAATAGTGTGTTCCATTACACTTCTTTTCCTTGGGGAAATCCCAAAGTTCCACTCTGTTCATCTTTATTGGTATTTGATTGCATTAAATTTCGAAGAATTCAGTCACGCTACAACTTGTTTTAGGTAAAGTTTTTTCCCCGCAAAGAATTCAATGCTATATCTTGTTAATCTATTAAATTCATCCTAGTCCCTACCCCATTTTCCCAATTCATCCTAGCCTTGATGCGATGGAAAATAGATCAAATTGCTGTAAAACAAGTTGTACCATGGGAATTGAAATTTATGCAATCACACACTACCAAAAGGTGAAAAGTATGGAGTGTTGGGAATTTACGTGGTAAGTGTAATCCAGAAGGACGGTCATTCACAAAAAGTTTATACCAGAAAATGTTTTGAGCATCAAGGATATCAAGGTACAAGTTTTGGATGGCACGGACTGCAAGCTCTCTTCTGCCAAAATGATTTTAACATGCCAATATGCGTTAACACCGCAGAGTTCGATCATGCTTCCATATTAAGCTATTGATTGACAAATGGCTATAGTATAAAACCAAGAAAGTAGACCATGTCTGTTGAATGCACTAATAGGGTGCAAAAACAACAAAAACCAAGTTTTGTACTAACAAGTTTTCTTTACTTGGCTCCTTATTCTTGTGACAGGAGCAGGAGAAAGCACCGAATGCTGGGTGCTCAGAAATTAAGGAAGCAGATGATGACTCAGAACGCAATAAAGCCAGTCCCAGCAAAGATGTAATTTTTTTCTCTCTCTCATAGCTTTGTTGCGAAATTTGCTTAAAATGCTAAGCATACACCAATAGCCAATTACTCATCCCTGCTTGGTGGGAAAAACGGCTATTGGATAACCTATGGAATTTTGCTAAAGCTGAAGTAATAGCATACATTCTTCCAATTTTGATGGTCCTATTGGGTCCATGAGATGAGGTTCAAGAATAAATAAACTCAGGGTAGAATATATAGATATAGCCCATTATAGCTGTTACTTTTCTTGTTTACTCAAATTGAGACTTCTTTTCATATTGACTTCTTTATTTAGTAATTAATTGTTTATTTAAATCCTTTTCTCGTGTTTTGTATTGATTATAAGTTGGGCAGTGGGGATCAGAAAGTTAGAAATTAATTAGTTAAAATAACCGCATTAAAAGTTTGGCATGAACTAAGCTTTGTTTAGTTATTAGGGGAAGCATCAACTTAGTGACTAATTAGTACTTCGATAAAGATTGTCTGATGAAGAATCTGTAATATCTGAAAGGTTTGAATTGTTTGCACAAATTAAACTTGCACAGATATCTCTTCCGGTTATATTTTGGGTTTGGCGTATAACATTACATTTGGTGTTGTTGTGGCTTTGTGGGATCATAGATATGCGATTTATGCAACTGATTGATATACAGTTTGACGTAAGCAAATGTGTATAAGCTTTGTGCAGTCTTTTTTTTTTTTAAATTGATTTTATATATTTATTAAAGAAACTATAGTCCCCAACTCACTTACAGACCATCTCCTTCATTTGACTTCATTCCTATTTATTTGTTGATCTTCTATGGCAATATATAACCAAGGATGAAAATGGAAATCATATATGGTAATTGATGATGTCAACTTATCTGGTCCTCACTTTATCAATATATATTAAGAGTAATTGCTGCAGTAGTTAGCTTATCTTGCTTGAGAATTGTAGCATTTAAGATACATGAATTAAGAGTTAATTACTAGTGGACTAAGATTTTGTTGGTATTAAGCTTTAGATGCCGTTTAAGACAGCCTCACAATGCCTCACACAATTTTAGTAAAGTAAAGCTTTCCTTTTATATAAGCAAAATGTTCTCAAACAGGACGAATGGGATGTAGACTCTATGGAATCAGATGCTACTCTCTCTCTCTCTCTCTCTCTCCCTCCCCTCAGGCTGGAATCTGAATTCAGTGTTACTTATGAAATAAACATTCTATACTCATCAATTATTTTTGAACTTTTCCGGCTCTCAACTCTATGCAAAACTTGTTACACGCAAACTGACTTGACACCTACAATCACTACCAACGCATTCTATAGTCTATAACTCTATACTTATCTAAAAGCTCTAAGAGTGTTGCACTGCATTCCTTGGGAAAATCCTAGAGTTCCGCATTGTTCATCTTTATTTATGTTAGATCGTATTAAACTTCCAAGAATTCAATTTCATGCTGCAACTTGCTATAGCTATATTTTTTCTACAACGAATTTAATGTATATCATGTTAACCAATATAATTCACCCTATTCCCTACCCTATTTTCCCAATTCATTTCCTTAGGGTGTACCCAGTGTGAGAATCCGGACCCATACCCCCGAGAAGGAGAAAAGAGTATTCCTTTCTCGGTTTTATTTGAAAACGTGTTTTGTAGAGTCGCCAGTTTGTTTTACGAGAAAGCAAACAAAAGATCGTACGAAGGATAATTCAAAAACGAACTATCTTTCATACGTTTGAAACCAGAGATTTATTTTGAAAATTGACTTTGCTAGGGTTCGGGAACTACGTTACGAATTGGGAAGGTGTTAGGCACCCAATTCGCCCTTTCGGTCTCTTAATGGATCATGTATCTAATTCCTATTTTAGATATCTTGCAAGTAGTTTGAATGGTTTTTAGAATAGTCCTTTCCGGATAAATTTAGTTTAAAACAATATTTTGAAATCAGACTCGAGCTTTGCGAGCGCCTACGTATTCATTCGTAGAATGAAATCAGAGTCTCGTAGTTCCTTTCTTTTGGAAACTGTTTTTGTATTTTTGTTTGTTTTGAAAACGTGTCAAAACAGGTTTTAGATTTCTTGTAAAACTTAGAAAGGATTTGTTTTGAAAGCAGTGAACTTCTTTGCAAGTTATCTAATTTTCTATATTAAAAACGAAATTAAATGCAGTACTGAAATTAAGGATTTGGTAGAAAGTTATACCTGCTGCGCTTGAAGAAGATAGGAGGACTTTGCCTTGACTTCCTTCTCTCTCTAAAGCTTTCTCTCTCTAGAGCTTTCTCTCACTAGCCTTCTCTCTCACTAGCCTTCTCTCAAAATTTCTCTAAAAATGACTTTCTAGAGACTTTGACAAAGCTCCTACTTACCCAAAATACTATTCAATGTTGATGCCTCTAAAATGGGATCCCAAGGGTCCTATTTATAGCAACATTTGCGCCAAAAACGCTCCAAAAGAGGCCAACCGCAGGGGTAGCCGCATGGGGTGCGGCTGGGGCGTGCGACAGGGGTGTGCCAGCCGTACGGCTGGCAGGTAGCCGTACGGTAGGGGGTGCGGCTAGGAGGTGCCAACCGTACGGTTGGCAGGTAGCCGTACGGTTGGGCGTGCGACAGGGGGGTGCGGCTGGCTCATAAAAAAATGCGCAGGAGCGCTCGGAAAAAACCAAATTTCTAACGGGGCGCTGCCCCGCACCCCGCGACCTGACCGGGCAGGTCGATCCCCGTCCTAGTAAGCGAAGAGGCAACAAGGGGTTATCTTAGACTCCCAACGCGTCCAAAATTGGAGTCTTTCCTATCAGTCTTTCTACATGTATGATGATTCATGATTAAATGCAGGATGCTTTAAAGAAAATCAGTATTCGCACGAGAGTCGTGGATTGGGGTGTTCACAGACCCTCTCGTCCCGGGATTCTTGTCCCCAAGAATACTGGGATGATAAGAAGACAACGATTCACGACTCTCGGGTGAATCAGAGTATACCCTTTCTGGCATGCGGATTCTTTTGTGTTTCAGGTGGTGCAACCCAAAAATTGCCCCTTTCCTTTTGGCCGGGCGATACGATACATTAACCTTTTCTCCCATTTACCCTCAGTGATACATTACCCTCAGTGGCACACCACCCTCAGTGTGTAGGACTACACGAGGGGGCTTGGCATTTTACCGAATCCAAATGATTGTGGTGGGAAATGAGTGTTCTTGAAGCTTTCCCATTTCTTAGGGAGAAGTGAGAGAATCTTCTTGGTCTTGTGGTGTATCCCTTCGTGGGGTGTGGTACTAAGAGAAATTTCCATCTTTGAAAATGTTAATCAGATTCCCTTCGTGGGGAATGTGTGGATAAAGCTATTCCTTTCATGGGGAATGCGCAGTAAAGGTTATTTCCCTTCATGGGGAAAGGGGATCGGAGAAAATTCCCATCGTGGGGAATGCGAAGAATTCTTACTTTGAAGAATCCGAAGAAAATTCCCTTCTTGGGGAACACGTGGAGTCGTTATTTCCGTTCTTGGGGAAAGGGGTTTCGGAGAAATTCCCATCGTGGGGAATGCGAAGAATTCCTATCTTTTCAGGAATTCGAAAAATTCCCTTCGTGGGGAACACGTGGAGTCGTTATTTCCCTTCTTGGGGAAAGGGGTTTCGAAGAAATTCCCATCGTGGGGAATGCGAAGAATTCCTATCTTTTCAGGAATTCGAAAAATTCCCTTCGTGGGGAACACGTGGAGTCGTTATTTCCCTTCTTGGGGAAAGGGGTTTCGGAGAAATTCCCATCGTGGGGAATGCGAAGAATTCCTATCTTTTCAGGAATTCGAAAAATTCCCTTCGTGGGGAACACGTGGAGTCGTTATTTCCCTTCTTGGGGAAAGGGGTTTTGGAGAAATTCCCATCGTGGGGAATGCGAATAATTCCTATCTTTTCAGGAATTCGAAAAATTCCCTTCGTGGGGAACACGTGGATTCGTTATTTCCCTTCTTGGGGAAAGGGGTTTCGGAGAAATTCCCATCGTGGGGAATGCGAAGAATTCCTATCTTTTCAGGAATTCGAAAAATTCCCTTCGTGGGGAACACGTGGATTCGTTATTTCCCTTCTTGGGGAAAGGGGTTTCGGAGAAATTCCCATCGTGGGGAATGCGAAGAATTCCTATCTTTTCAGGAATTCGAAAAATTCCCTTCGTGGGGAACACGTGGATTTGTTATTTCCCTTCTTGGGGAAAGGGGTTTCGGAGAAATTCCCATCGTGGGGAATGCGAAGAATTCCTATCTTTTCAGGAATTCGAAAAATTCCCTTCGTGGGGAACACGTGGATTCGTTATTTCCCTTCTTGGGGAAAGGGGTTTCGGAGAAATTCCCATCGTGGGGAATGCGAAGAATTCCTATCTTTTCAGGAATTCGAAAAATTTCCTTCGTGGCCTTGTTGCCATGATTCTATTACTCAGACACTGCCTTGTTTGATTTTCCAAAAAAAATATATGTTAGAGAGAATTGCTTGCGAGGGGAAGTGCTTTTCGTTCCTTTCCTTCCTACCCTCAGTTTTGACCTTTATTGGGAATCGGACTTCTGAATCAACTTTTTTTGTAGCAACTTTCGGACCGCTGTGCATGGATTTTTGGGATTTGGCATCTCTCTACCCTCAGTTTTCTTCTGTTTGGTCATGGGGATGGAAATTCGTCTGGAATTCTCAATAGCCTTCAAGCTATCCTCTGATTTTTTTTCACAGGGAAGATGCTGGTCCTGTATCGTTTTCTGTTTTTCGATACCCTTATTGCTCCCTCTTTTGATTATCCGGCCTTATATTTTTTTGGGCTTTCGGATTTTCCTTGCTTTTTCTTTCGCGGATTTTTCCAAAACAGGAGCCTTACTCACCTAAGATGTAGCCCTCCGCCTTTTGGCACAGCTGTCACTCTTAGTGTGGCTCTCCCTGTCGATTTTCGTCATTTCTGTTTATCTCACTTTTCCCTCTCTTGGACCAACGGGATTTTCCCTTTTCTACTATTTCAATTTTTTCTGGTACCCGATTCTTCTTTTACACCTTCCCTGTTTATTTAATCAGATTCGAGCCTTCCGGACAATGGATCCATCCTATTGAATTTCGGTTCCTCCACAGACTTTAGAGTGTCAAACTTCGGGCATTGATTAGTCATCTCGTGCGTGTGTGTGAGTCTTGGTCCTCTTGTGTCTTGGGAAGAGTTGATTCAGAGTCTACCCCCACCCCCCGTTTTTTTTTTTTTTTTTTTTTTTTTTTTTTTTGGTCAAACTGGTCAAAAATGAGGGTAGCCGCACGGGGTAGCCGCAGGGCGTGCGGTTGGGGGTAGCCGCACAAGGTAGCCGCAGGGTTTGACCCCCCAGCCGTACGGCTGGCAGCCAACCGCACGGTTGGGGGCTAGCCGTACGGTTGGCTAGCCTGCGGCTGGACCCTATGATCTATAAATAGTGGCCTGTTCAAAGCTTTTTCGTCACTTCTTCTTGCGATCTCTCTCTCTAGCATATAAATATCTGATTTTTCAAAAACATTTAGTGGGTATTTGAGACGAGTGTGAGCGATGGCATTTGCGAGACTACTTTCGATTTTCGTGTACATGATGATGGGAGGCCCACCAGAGGGAGGGGAGGTGCCGGAGCTACTTCCGGGGGACGAGGTGGAGTCGATCACCGCGATGATGGATGGGCGCCTGATCTGCGCGCCACATCATGACGACTGGGAGGGTGTGGCCTGGGAGGGGCCACTGGGGGCAGACGGATCGCTTCAGCGGGCGATGTACCGGGACGTACCCTTGATCTCGCCGGGAGAGGGGCGAGAGTGGCTGTTGATGGAGCCTGCGGCACACGAGATCCGCCGCCGGACTAGGGTATGCTCTAATTCTAGTATTTCAAATTATGTGATTTGTTTTTTTTGAAAAAGATGCAAATGAAGAGATATGCATGAAATGTGATAGATTTAATAATTACTTGCCATAATAGATATATACTCAACATTATTTATTTTTGAAAAAAGTTTGTTAGTGAGCCTTGTAAAAATCCGTGATGTAACAGAGGATCGGACGTTGCCGTGGCATCACGCGCGCCGCGCCTGAGCTTCGAGATCAGCTTCCGCCGCTGGTGAGAGCATACTTGAGTGCAACCCCATTCGGACGATTTATCGAGGTGCTGCCAGGCGGAGAGTTCCAGCGATCAGTGAGCCTTCCGACGGTGTTAGGGGAGAGATGGTGGGACACGACGCACACATTCCACTGGAGTTGGGGGGAGATGACGTTGACACCGGAGGATGTGTTCGTGCTGACAGGGCTGCCTTTCGGGGGGGAGGCTCTGGTGCCTAACCCCCGCGTACGCATTACTCTAGATGGTATGGGAGCGGCACTAGGATGGAGGCCTATCCGGATTGTAGCGGATGGGATACCCCACACGGCGATGGTGCAGCATATCGAGGCCGAGAGTGGGAGGTTTGGCGATGGGCCGATGACACGCCAGGAGGTACGACAGTTATCCCGATGCTTTCTGTTGCTCGTGCTGCATGACTTCTTCTATGCGCGGGGCGGCGACAACCTACGATTGTGGTGGCTGCCTTATCTGCGGTTCTTCGACCAGTTGTACACTTTTGCCTGGGGAGGATACGTATTGGCGGTGCTGTATGAGTCGATGGACCTAGTGTGCCGTCACATGGAGCTGAACCACCGCGGGTTGGTCACGCTATGGGAGGTAATCAATATTTTAAACCCTCACTGTACTTGGAAGAAAACAATTGATTTATTTAAAAAAATGCCGGTTTAAAATTTTAACAAGTATGATGATTTGTGACAGATGTGGTTTATTGCGCATACCCACCAGGGTATTGGTCAGATCCATCTGCACCCGACTTTCGCAGATGAGTTCCCGCTTTTCCGACGATACTACAGCGGGAACATAGTTGGGGTGTATCGATATCTGACCCCGGACGTCAGTGCAGGCGACGTTTCTGGGCTACAGCTTGACCAGGTATGAAATTAAATTAATGAAATTTCTGAAAAAGAACAGTTAAGTTATGGTTGGTGTATGTTCAGTGGAGCCCATGGCCGGCATACGTGACGCAGCAGTGGGGGTATGCGGATGCGTTGGCTGCGGCACGTTCGAGGCGTTTATTCGTGCATGAGTATGGCGTGGCGTTCTACCTGGGGGAGCGCGTGGTGCGGCAGCATACTCCTGGGTTGGGATTCCGGGTTCCGGCATGGCCCCCAGTGGCGATGAGGCGGCCGGTCATGCTGACTGCGGAGGAGAGGGCTCTGTTCCTGGGAGGCGTACCGATGGAGGGTCTGTTGGTGGAGGGGGAGTACGGGACGTTTGCGCACCGGTACCTGATGAGGGAGATGAAGGGGGTGCGAGGCAGGGTGATATATGCGAGGTATGCGGCCCTCGGGGGAGACCCGATGTATATCCGGGGGCAGTTGTACATCTCGCAGCGGGTCCCACAGCAGCCCGCACCAGCGCCGAACCGGAGGGCCAAGGGGATTGCGGATTCGGATGATGAGGATCCACATGGGGAGAGGGACGTGGAGCCGCCGCAAGTGGAGGAGGAGGATGACGAGGGTTCGGAGGAGGTTCCCTTGGGAGGGGGCAACGGTGGGGTGCCCCCAGTAGGGCCCGGCGGGGGAGTAGGGGAGGAGCCGGCTGCTGCGGTTTCGCCTGGACGAGGTAGGGCGACCAGGGGCGGGAGGAGTCCGGTCGGAGGGCGGAGTCCCGTGTCTAGGCCGCCTATCTCACCGGCCATGGGGAGGACACCGCAGTTGTCGTCGGAGGATATACGGCAGATGCTGGAGTCGGCGCAGACACCCGGGGGACGCGGGTCGATGTCGGGATCATCACCCGTGTATGGGTCGGGCAACATGGATTGGGTGCATCATGTGTCATTCTCGCCATTGCTGCGCACGCCTGTCGGGTCGCCAGGTGCCGGGTCGGTGGGATTGAGGCCGTACTCTCTGTCGACCCCATCATCAGGTGCGGCCCGTGGGATCGTCTTTCGGGAGCTAGGAGAGAGGGAGGCGCAGTTAGGGGCGGAAGCAGGCATAGGCCAGACTCCGGTGGGTGAAGGTGGCGACAAAGGGAAAGGGAAGGCGGTGGCGCCCGAGTCGGAGACGGGAGAGGACACCGGGGAGGACATACCCCCGGTAGGCGGCGCTGGCGGAGCTGGTCCATCACAGGCTCCGGAGGGTGGGGCGTTGGCGTCGTACTCGATCCCGGAGTACCCTCGGGATATCCCTTACTTGGATTTCGGTCTACCCAAGCAATACCGGATCCCTGACATACCTGAAGGCGATGAGCGGATGGGGGCCTTCGCACACGTCTCGGGCGAGGAGGTAAGATTTCTTTTAAACAGTTAAGCAAATGTGTTGATTTATGAATGTTACTGATTGGTAATTTGGTTTTGGCAGAGGGGCTCGTTCCTACTTCGCGAGGTGGCTGAGTCACTGAGGAGCTATTTCAACATGTACGGACTGCTGACGTTTGCGGCTCCTTTCCCGGTGGAGTACATGGGGCGGTACAGCAGACGCTTGGCGGGCGATACGACTGCTACCTACCATCCGTCACGTTCGCGGTCCCGATCGGCGGTTCCTTCTCAGTCGGTTCAGCAGTCGAGGCGCACTTCCCGGCTTGCTCCTTCTCACCAGGGCGCAGGTCGCACGGTTTCAGAGAGTCCAGCGGAGGGTGCTGGAGAGACAGAAGCGAAGCGCCCGCGGACGATGGATCCTCCCCCTTCTCCTCAGCGTTGATGGTTCTGATGGCTCGGCGTTTTGTGTTTCTTGAGAGAAACATTTTAAATTAAGTAGTTAACTTAGATGTATTTTATTTTTTAGAAAAAACTTATTTTAATTTAGTGGTTAATTTAAATATGTTTATTTGTTAAGAAAAATGTTGGTTTATCGATGTGTTCGGTTTTTATTTATGAATAAAATATTTATGTTTATTTTGAAAATACGTTTGTGTGTGATGTGATGTAAATGTTATTTGTGAGTGCAATTGAAAAGTAATTATGTGGTGGCGAAATTATTTACCTTTTTAATTATGCGTTGAAAGAATGCGATTAAGTGTAATCAAGTTAAATTGCGAAAAATGGTTAAGTACATATGTTGGCAAGTAATTATCAAATCTATATGCATGCTATGATGGATCGTTCTTCCTGAACAAAGTCTGGCAATATTCGTATCATGATGTATTGTAAAGATGATTTGAAAAATGGAAGATTTTAACCAAAGGGGGAGAGCCAACCGCACGCCCCACCCGCATGGGGTAGCCGTACGATTGGGAGCCAGCCGCACGGTTGGCCAGCCAGCCGTACGGTTGGGGCCCAACCGTGCGGTTGGCATGTGCAGTTATACTATAAATAGAGCGCGAATTTGTCCTTTTTTCCATCATCAAAGTCACTATTCACCCTATAGCTTCTTCTTTCTTTATTACCATGTCTACCTTTCATACCCATGCTTCTTTCTCCCTTTTGTCTGATTTCGTGTCCATGGCTGAGGCCGACTGTGGTCTCAACTGGGGCGATCTGAGCCACCTTCATCGCTGGTGTTCTCATGATATCAATTTTTCTTTTTTGCTTGGTATTGCTGAGTTCTGGGATCCTGAGGACCACTGTTTCCGTATCGGTTTAGACGAGTTGTGTCCGACGATTGAGGAGTTCACACTACTGATGCGGCAGGATGTTTCATGGCCACTGGCTTCCTTACGAGATGCTAGGAGTCCTCGTGTTATGCTGGCGGAGTTTCTGGGTCTGCGGGAGAGTGAGTGCCGGCCTATGATAGTTGACGGGCGACTCCATCTGCGTCATTTGGCAGACTTTTTCCTTCATCATGGCGACGACCCGGCTTATTATTCAGGTCGGACTTCTGCTTGTATGATTTTTTCTTTTTCTCAGATGCTCTTGGTTACCGATGATGCTATTCTGGTAGACCCTCTGATTATCCGAGTTGTATCTGAGGCTAGACGCGGCCATTTGGTGACTCCCATCTTACTGGCGGAGACACTGAATGGTTTGGATGCCGTGGTTCAGTCTCGACTTAGTCATTTTCGAGGTAGCCCATATCTACTGTACATGTGGGTTACTGAGAGGTTTCGGTATCTAGAGACTCGGCTTCCCTGGGATTCTCGGCACTTCTTTCAGCGTCCTGATTACGCCCAGATTCATCGTCTGTCATCATATGATTGGGCTGTTCGTTTTTCTGAGTCCTCTTCTTCGATTCGTTGGGAGGTTCCATGGTGGCGTATGAGGACCATGATCATGAGTATGGGTGGGCAGAACTATCTTCGGTTTCGTGGTTTGAGAGAGACATCATTCTACATCCCCGGACGGCTGACGAGGCAGTTCGGTGTTCCCCTGAGTATACCCCTTCCGCTGAGAGACTTTTCTTCGATCGCTCTTCCTATTACCCCGAGACTAGAGACGACCCTACGAGGTCTTTGGTCTACCCGCTTTGTGCGGCGATTTCATGGAGGAGAGGTTGGCATTACCCAGGTGACCCGTTCTGATATCGTGCTGCATATTTGGCGTCGAGTTCGGCAGACCATTGAGCATGAGCCTATGATGATGAGGTGGTTTCGGTTTGCAGATTCACCGGTGACTGATGAGACAGTGCTTGCTTCGTATCAGACCATGGATCGAGAGAGGGTCTTATATTCTGCTGATGATGGTTAGGTTAGGTGTGGTAGGCAGCTTCTTTATGAAAGCTTTCTGGTATTAGGTAGGTAAAATATATAGGGAAAGTATGTAAGAACTGATGTAGGTTATCTTGTACGAAAGAACTTTTTGATGTATGGAAAATCTCTTTCTGCCTTTCTTCTTGCGTCCAAATGAATGAATATTATTGCAATGAATAGACCGGGCCTGATATTCAGGTTGCCTACGTTTCCCCGTTCTTTCTTTTTTTTTTTTTTTTTTTTTTTTTTTTTTCGGGGCTCAGGTCTTCGTAGTTCATGGATACAAATTTTTACTGATAGTATTTCTTCAATCGGTCGAGGTTGACTAGTAAGTTTAACTCTTGGCCATCAATGTCGGTAAGGAGAACGGCACCCCCGGATAGGATTTTAGTAACAATATAAGGGCCTGTCCACTTTGGCGAGAATTTTCCTCTTGGGTCTCGGGCTGGTTCACGAATTTCTTTGAGGACTAGGTCTCCAACTATGATGCTTCTGTCTCGGATTTTTCTATTAAATGGCTTTGGCAATACGTTTTTGATACCCTTGATGTTGATATGAAGCCCTCAATCGGTTTTCATCAATCATTGCCAACTCTTCATACCGAGCCTTTACCCAATCACTCTCAGTAACTTGATTTTCCAGGATAACCCGTAAAGAAGGTATTTCCATTTCCACTGGTAAAACCGCTTCCATGCCATATGTAAGTGAAAAAGGCGTTGATCCCGTAGAAACCCTCTCAGTAGTTCGATATCCCCAAAGTGCGTACGGGAGCTTTTCGGGCCAATCTCTACCGGATTTAACCATTTTGCTAATGATATTCTTCAAATTTTTATTAGCAGCCTCCACGGCCCCATTAGTTTGTGGGCGGTATGGTGAGGATTTGTGGCGTCTGATTCCGTATTCTTCCATGATTTTGTTGGCTTCACCCTCAAAATGCGTACCATTATCGGATATTATCTCATGCGGTACCCCGTATCGGCATATGATGTTGTGTCGGATGAATCGTGCCACCTTTCGGGCATTCAAATCCTTGTAAGACTCGGCCTCAACCCATTTGGTGAAATAGTCGATAGCTACTAGGATGTATTCATGCCCATTACTTCCTTTTGGCGAGATCTTACCGATTATGTCAATACCCCAGATGGAAAACGGCCAAGGAGATGTCATAGGGTATAATTCTTTTGGAGGGAGCTTCTGTGCCTTGGCGTATATTTGACATTGGTGACACCCTTTGACGTATTCAAAACAATCTTTTTGCATCGTTAACCAGTAATACCCTTGACGAACTATCTTTCGTGCCAATGTATGACCGCTCATATGTGGGCCACACTCTCCACTGTGGATTTGTTCCATCATTGCTCGGGATTTTTCTTCATCGAGGCATTGAAGGTGTATACCGTCATCATTTCTTCGGTATAGTTTTCCGGCACAAATGATAAACCGGGATGCTAGGCGGCGAAGCGTGACCCGAGTGGTTTTGTCAGCATGTGATGGGTATTCATTATGCTTGAGTAATTTCCAGATATCGTAGTACCAAACCTTCTGATCGATCTCATTTCCACGTTCAACATCGAGTGATAGGCAAAATACCGGATTTATTCGCCTTTGAATCTGAATCTGAATTTCTTCTTTCTCCCCCGGAATTTCAATCATCGAGGCCAGAGTAGCTAAGGCATCAGCAAAATTGTTCTGTGTTCTCGGGATGTAGAAGAATTCAATGCAGTCAAATTTCTCAGAAGTTTCTTCGAGTTGGGTTAAGAAGGGCACAAGTTTTTCCTCTTTGATCTTCCATTTTTTCAAGATCTGATGAATAATGAGAGCGGAATCCCCAAACACCTGAATTTTACGAACCCCTTTCTGCAAAGCAATTTCTAACCCGACAATACAAGCTTCGTATTCGGCGATATTGTTGGTACAGGGAAATTCTAATCGAAAAGACATAGGTGCATGTGTCTGGTATGGCGAAATTAACAGGATCCCAATTCCATTCCCATTCCGATTACAAGCCCCATCAAAATACATTTTCCATTCATCGTCTTTGGTAATCTCCATGATACTTTCATCGGGAAATTCGAAATCCTGTAGCTCGGCATCAATGATCGGATTGCCTGCTAAGTGATCTGCTATGACTTGCCCTTTGACGGCCTTTTGAGTGACATAAGAAATGTCGAATTCTGAAAGCAGGAACATCCATTTAGCCATTCGATTAGTCAACATCGGCTTTTCGAACAAGTACCGCAAGGGATCTAGACGAGAGATCAAGATCACGGAAAATACCAACATATAATGTCGCAACTTCTGGGTAGCCCAAACTAACGCAGCGCATGATTTCTCTAAAGCTGTATAATTTTGTTCTCCCGGAGAAAGCTTTTTACTGAGGTAATATATTGCCTGCTCAGTTCTTGTTTTCAACAAATGCTGTGCCAACATTGCTCCAACTGAGGAGTCATTGACCGACATGTATAGTATCAATGGAATGCCTACTTGGGGAGGTGCTAAGACTGGCGGATTAGATAAATATTGCTTGATCTTATCGAACGCTTCCTGGCATTGCTCATTCCACTGCCCATCTGAACTTTTTTGGAGTAGCTTAAAAATTGGTTCACATGTTCGAGTCAATTGTGAAATAAATCTGCTGATGAATTGTAACCTCCCGAGGAAACCCCGAATTTCCCTTTCAGTTTTAGGGATTGGCATTTCTTGAATAGCCTTTACCTTTGCCGGATCAACCTCGATTCCCTTTCTGCTGACTATATACCCCAGCATCTTGCCTTTGGTGACCCCGAATACACATTTTTGAGGATTCAAACGCATCTGGAATTGCATAAGCCGTTCAAAGAAGATACGAAGAGTTTCCACATGACTTGCCCGGTCTAATGATTTGATGATCATGTCGTCGACATACACTTCTACTTCCTTATGAATCAGATCATGAAATAGAGTAGTTGCGGCTCTCTGATATGTGGCCCCGGCATTTTTCAACCCAAATGGCATGACGGTGTAACAATAAGTACCCCATGGTGTGATAAAGGCCGTCTTTTCCTGATGATCAGGATGCATTTTGATTTGATTATACCCGGCGAACCCATCGACGAATGATTTTAAAGCATGATTTGCAGTGTTGTCGACAATGAGATCAATGTTTGGCAGTGGAAAATCATCTTTTGGACATGCAGCATTTAAATTGCGATAATCAACACAAACCCGTACTTTGCCATTGGCTTTTGGTACCGGTACTATATTGGCCAACCAAGTAGGGTATTCGACAACCCGTATGAATCCGACATCCAATTGCTTTGTGACTTCTTCCTTTACCTTGAGTGACCACTCAGGTACTAGTTTTCTTAACTTTTGCTTGACAGGTTTGCATTCGGGTTTAGTGTGTATTTCATGCATCACAATAGTGGCATCTAAACCCGGCATATCAGCATATGACCAAGCGAAAACATTAACAAACTCTTTCAACAAATTTTCTAAGTCTGTTTTTTCATCATGGCTTAATTCGGCCCCAATTTTTATTTCTTTTATATCATCGGTTGTTCCCAAATTTATTGTGACCGTGTCTCCTTCAATGGGTTGTATTCGCTGCTCATCATTCAAATTTTCATTCATAATTTCAACATCACAAGAATCAAAGTAAGGGAAAAGATTGGCAATTTTATTGATAGAAACATCACTTTGCACAGATAGCATACATTCTAAATTTCGTACATTTCTATCAATATTTCTCTCTCTCTGCTTCTTCTTTCCTTCGATAGGGCGTATAAGATGCACAGGATCCCCAAGGTAATTTTCCTCAATTGCCATGACCTCAAACATATTACCCAGCATATCTTCCTCTTCCAGTGGCTCGACAGGTGGCCGGGTAATCTTTAACCGAGATGAGAAGGTGTGAGTAAATCCTTCACTGATATATAAGTCTTCTTCATAGAAAATTTCTAATCCCGGTTGTCTTTTCCCTTCTTCATTTACCCATGGTTCCTGAAACCCGCAGTAAGGAAAATCTTCACCCTCTTTTATGAACCATCCGTTTAACGAACTATCGGCAGATACGGCACTTTTCATTCGGCTAAAATCTCCCACATATCCCAACCCGGCAAGAGGACTCGGTTGTTGGAATGGTTCGATCATTTGGGCAATGCCGGCTTGATATTTTCCCAAACTAATCCCCGGTAAAAATTCCATTTTCCTCATCATCCTTATTACTTGCGTATTCATGGTCGACATATCATCAGGGGGCAGATAATTCACAGTCTGCATGGTAAGAGTTTGCACCTTTGGCTCATACGAAAATCCCCCGAGTTGGACATCTTGGCTTCCGATTCCCAATACTGGCGAGTTTTTTGGGACTATTGTCCTTTCAGGATCTCCCTTGATGATGATGATATCCCCGTTGAAGGGTATTTTCATTTTTTGATGAAGGGAAGAAGGCAGTGCGCCAACCTCATGCAACCAAACTCGTCCCAACAACAAATTAAAGCTTGAAGGGATATCTATGACTTGAAACTCAGTGGTAAATGAAGTCGGTCCTATTTGCATACTCAGCATGACGGAACCTAATACCTCCCGCTTGGTATTGTCGTATGCTCGTACTGTGACTGGTGATTCTTCCATGGCAGTTAAATCAATACCCAAACGAACAGCAGTTTTCAACGGGCATACGTTAATTGTAGAACCGTTATCGACAAGCACATACGGTATAGACATTCCATAAGCAACAACGGTGATATGTAGAGCTTGGTTATGATCCCGACCCAGTGGTGATAAATCTTCATCAGAAAACCCAAGAACTTGTTTTTGTACCCCCATTGAAGCGACCATCGCTGTTAACTCATTTGGGGTGGCTTCAAGAGGAACAACCGATTCATCTAACATTCTCATTAGTGCCATACGATGTGGCTTGGATGCTACCAGGAGTCCCCAGATTGAAATTTGGGCTTGTGTTTTCTTTAACTGTTCAACAACACGCCCTTCTTCCGGGTTTTTTGCAGGTTCGTTGGGAAGAGCGACATCAATAGGTTGCTTGGTATTTGGCGGTTGGTACACTCTCCCAGAACGGGTCAATTGTTGGACCCATGTCGCGACCGGATCACTTGCCCCTTCAGGTGTTTCAACTGGAGTTGAAGGTGGCCCCTCATTGACTTGCGAAACTGTATTCCAGTTGAAGGTGATCATGTTTATCTGTGAGCAATTCTTTCTTGGATGGGTGTTCTTTTTTATTGTTTTTCCTTGGTTATACCCGAGCCCTTGTCGCCTCGGGTTGCCTTTAAACTGTGGAAAGTGGGCGATCCCTTGATTCTGTTTACCGAGCCCAAAACCTGGTATGAACTGCATTTGTTTCATCCAGCCCATAACTTTTGGGCTAACTATCTCTTGTGACTGCATGGTGCATGTTTCATCAACGGATAACCCCAACAATGTTTCATCCTCGACTTCTTCAACGGATTTCTGGGACCTCGGTGGAGCATATTGAATGACTGTGGGGGAAGGCTTTGGACAGTTGAATTTCCAAACTTCAACATTTTCTGTATTCCCGGCGGGTTTAATCAAGAGTACAGGATCTGGTAAATCTGAATCCTCCTCGATAGCATTTATCCGGTGATTGGGGAGGGGATTCCTTGCAACATTCGGGGCTGACGGGTCAGGAATCTTTTTGTTATCAATTAAGTTCTGGATAGCATGCCGCAGGGCCATACAACTATCGGTAGTGTGTCCAAAGCCTTGGTGATATTCGCAATGTTCATTCATGTTCCAATGAGGTGGTATCTGTTGTGGTAATGGCCTTGGATTCATGGGATACATAATCCCGGCTTCTTTCAGTTGTTCGAAAACCTTTCCCAATGGTCCCGGTAATTGCGAAAAATGTCTATCTCGTGAGCGATTCTGATCAAATGTCCTGAGATTACTGTTGTTGTTGTTACGATATCCCAAATCCCCAATGTTTTTCACAGAGTTTTGACCAAAGGGGTTGCCGGAATACCCCCGACCGTAGGACCCAGAAGACGTAACTTGATTGATGGCAGACGTGGAAGTCTTCTTGTACTGTGAAGCGGATTTTTTGATTTCAGCCTGTTTGGCTAATTCCTCCTCAATTTCGTTGCCTACGTGGAGTAGGGCTTTGAACCTGCCAAAGAACTGGTGTCCCATTTGGGTCCGAATATCTGGTTTCAAATTCTTCACAATCATTCCGAGTTGTTCCTCTTCATCTAGGCGCTCCACCATTTGGGCGGCCAGTTCCCTCCATCTTGTTACAAACTCACTAATACTCTCATTCTCCTTCTGCTTAGCCATCTCTAGATGTTTCCTTGTAACTTTAAGTTCCTCATTAGTTTTGTACTGTGACACAAACTCTTGGACAATGGCGGACCATGATCTAACACGATGCTTTTCAAGGTTCAAAAACCAACTCTGGGCTGGTCCTGCCAAAGTGAGGTGAAAGGAATTGGCTAATTCAGCCTCACCGAGATCATAAATTCTCATTGAACGGACATAAGATTTCAGATGGAGTTCTGGTGGTGTAGTGCCTGTAAATTTTGGGATGGAGGGCATCTTAAAACCCACGGGATAACGAGCCTCAGGGTATAAGTTGTAGCTTTGCATCTGGGTTAAATCGTTCGAACTCTCAGCTACTTTTTGGGTAAGTGCTTTCAACTGCTCCTTAAGCTCAGACAAGTCTCTATCCCCCCGGTGAGTTTCTATTGGCGTGGGGCCCTCCCCTTGGATACTCATGGGCCTTCTCATTGGGTCATAATACGGATCGTGGTATGGTTCATGGACCGGTTGCATCTGTGGAGGGGCTTGATTGGTCAGGTCCTGTTGTAACCAATTGCCGACCGGATCAGGCATGGGTTTGGGTTGGTTCAACTGTTCATATGGCGGTGGTACTTCGGTATGAACTGAGAGTGGCGGTGGTGGTGGTAGAATAACCGGAGTTTCTCTTGGTGATTCTGTCATGCGCCCTTTAGCCAACTCGTCCAACTTGGCACGAGTATTTTTATTGTCACTTAATAACATGGTCATGCTTTGGTTCAAATTCATCAACATTCGATACATATCTTCGGGATTCGGTAACGGAGCATTCATGTTTCCGCTTGAACTGGCTAGGTTTGGATCAACATTCAAGGATGGAGTATGATGTAGCGGCTGACCCCCAACAGTATTATTCTGCGGCATTCCCGGGTTTGGGTAAAAAGGACCGGGCGGCGGATCCGCTGCATTGTTCAATTGGTTGTTCACATTCCGGTTCGGGGTATTCTGATCCATGTTTTCAGAGGAATCTGGTCTGACGAGTCTCCCGGTGCTATCTCTTCCAGCCCACACAGAGGCCAGGATGAATATCTGCTGTTGCGGAAAAAAGGACAAATTCGATCGCGCGCATTCCCCCGGAAAATAACAACAATATATCATTTAGAAATTGCCGGACCTTATCCAGAAATACATCGATCGGAACGAAAATAAACACACAAAAAAGTTTTTCTTTAGGTGAGATTGAAAACAGACCAACGGCGACAACTTGAGAGTCCCGTATAGCGGTAGGGTAGGAATAGAATTCCATGGGTTCCCTGACCGTCTATAGTTTTGGGAAATCATTTTGAAAAGAGTTTTTTTCGAAAAATCATTTGAAAATATGGGAAGGTCTCTCCTCATGAGTTGCTTTGTTCATGGAATCAGGGCTTCCGCTCACTAGATTCTCACGACTGTTGGTCATTAAAACCATGCATAAAATCTTTGTGTTCTAAGCTGACTCCCCTATATGCAAGCGTGGCTGAAGAGGGTAAGGTTTAAGGCTCCCTCCTATTTGGCAGGTCTTACGATATACCTCAAGAGTGCAGGTACGTGTAAGGACCTTTTGATATACATCCCGGGTACGTGAGTGTTCTCGTCACTCTATATACCTCGGTAAGTACTTGGCCAAGGAGAGTGGTCCCAGGCGCTTTTGGCTAGTGCAGACCCGCAAGTCCACGGCCTAGTCACGACTCTGGTCCCGAGGTTAATAGGGTAAATTCACACTTGCGAAAATGCATGATAAGACGTGAGTGCGTGCAAAATAACAATATGGCAGGTCATTATTGATCAATGCTTTAGGGTTTGTTACTGTAATTTACACAATTTTAATTATGAAAAAGATCTTCCTCACATAATTAGCAAATAAAGGCATCAGGGTATCCACCTAAATCGTTTCTATGTTATCCTAGAACTAAGGCTTACAAGACCTAAACCTAATAAATAACAGGAACTAAATATATGATCCATTATGTCAGAGCTTAGTTCTCTACTCTCCCCAGCAGAGTCGCCACTATGAGAATCCGGACCCATACCCCCGAGAAGGAGAAAAGAGTATTCCTTTCTCGGTTTTATTTGAAAACGTGTTTTGTAGAGTCGCCAGTTTGTTTTACGAGAAAGCAAACAAAAGATCGTACGAAGGATAATTCGAAAACGAACTATCTTTCATACGTTTGAAACCAGAGATTTATTTTGAAAATTGACTTTGCTAGGGTTCGGGAACTACGTTACGAATTGGGAAGGTGTTAGGCACCCAATTCGCCCTTTCGGTCTCTTAATGGATCATGTATCTAATTCCTATTTTAGATATCTTGCAAGTAGTTTGAATGGTTTTTAGAATAGTCCTTTCCGGATAAATTTAGTTTAAAACAATATTTTGAAATCAGACTCGAGCTTTGCGAGCGCCTACGTATTCATTCGTAGAATGAAATCAGAGTCTCGTAGTTCCTTTCTTTTGGAAACTGTTTTTGTATTTTTGTTTGTTTTGAAAACGTGTCAAAACAGGTTTTAGATTTCTTGTAAAACTTAGAAAGGATTTGTTTTGAAAGCAGTGAACTTCTTTGCAAGTTATCTAATTTTCTATATTAAAAACGAAATTAAATGCAGTACTGAAATTAAGGATTTGGTAGAAAGTTATACCTGCTGCGCTTGAAGAAGATAGGAGGACTTTGCCTTGACTTCCTTCTCTCTCTAAAGCTTTCTCTCTCTAGAGCTTTCTCTCACTAGCCTTCTCTCTCACTAGCCTTCTCTCAAAATTTCTCTAAAAATGACTTTCTAGAGACTTTGACAAAGCTCCTACTTACCCAAAATACTATTCAATGTTGATGCCTCTAAAATGGGATCCCAAGGGTCCTATTTATAGCAACATTTGCGCCAAAAACGCTCCAAAAGAGGCCAACCGCAGGGGTAGCCGCATGGGGTGCGGCTGGGGCGTGCGACAGGGGTGTGCCAGCCGTACGGCTGGCAGGTAGCCGTACGGTAGGGGGTGCGGCTAGGAGGTGCCAACCGTACGGTTGGCAGGTAGCCGTACGGTTGGGCGTGCGACAGGGGGGTGCGGCTGGCTCATAAAAAAATGCGCAGGAGCGCTCGGAAAAAACCAAATTTCTAACGGGGCGCTGCCCCGCACCCCGTGACCTGACCGGGCAGGTCGATCCCCGTCCTAGTAAGCGAAGAGGCAACAAGGGGTTATCTTAGACTCCCAACGCGTCCAAAATTGGAGTCTTTCCTATCAGTCTTTCTACATGTAGGATGATTCATGATTCATGATTTCCGGTGTAAATCAGTATTTGATTTACACCGGAAATAATTGAGTTCCTTGGAATTGTTTTACATAGTAAACAAAAAACTTAAGAGAGAGATGGTTTTTGGACGTGATGGAAAAAAAAGGAAATTGCTCTAAAACAAGTTGTTCTACCATGAGAAGTTATGCAATCAAACACTATAAAAGGTGAAAAGTATGGAGTCTTGGGCATTTTCTGTGGTAAGTGTAATCCAGAAGGATGGGCATGCACCAAAATTTTACGCCAGAAAATGTTTTTAGCATCAAGGATGACTGGGTACAAGTTTTAGATGGCCTGGCCTGAAAGCTTTCTTCTGCCGAAATGATTTAGTGTGCAAATATGCATTAACACTGCACAATTTGACCCTGATTCTATGTAAGCTATTGATTGAAAAATGGCTATAGTATATAACCAAGAAAGTTTACCATTGCATGCACTAATAGGGTGAAAAAAGAAGAAGCAAGTTTTGCACTAACAAGTTTTCTTCACATGGCTCCTTATTCTTGTAACAGGACGAGGAAAAAGCACTGAATGCTGGGTGCTCAGAAATCAAAGAAATAGATGACGACTCAGAAAGCAATAAAGCCGGTCCTAGCAAAGCTGTAATATTTTTTTCTCTCTCATACCATTGTTGCGAAATTTTCTTAATAGCATATTCTGAGACTGAGTTTGATCGAAGACTGGTGTTCAAGATTGTTACTTCGTTTCGTGTTTTTCATTACAACATATTGAATTGAACACTATTCTGAATCTGGTTATTTAACATGTTTATTTAAACTCCTTTCTTGTGTTTTGTATTGATTATAAGTTGGGCCGTGGCGTTTAGCAAGTCAGAAATTAATTAGTAAAAATGGAACTCATATCTAGTAATTGATGATGTCAGCCGATCTGGCCTTCACTTATTAATCTAATATTAAGAGTAATTGCTGCACTAGTTATCTTGCGTTGCTTTAGAAGATTAGCATAAGATAGTCTATTTAAGAGTTAGTTACTAGTGCACTAAGAGTTTGTTGGTATTAAGCTCTAGATTCGACTTCAGATGGCCCCACATGCCATGCCTCAAACCTTTTAAGTAAATTAAGCTTGCCTTTATATATGTGAGAAGTTCTGAACCAGGACAAATGGGACATAGACTCTACGAAATAAAATGCTATTCTCTCTCCCCCCCGCTCCCTTCCTCTCCTCGCACGCTGGAAATTTGTATGTCGTGTTACTTACGAAATAAACATTCTTTACTCACCAATTATTTTTGACCTTTTCAGGCGGGTAACCCTTTGCCCAAGGCTTGTTACATGCAAACTGACTTGACACCTACAATCACTACCAGAGCATTCGATACTTATTTAGAAAGCTCTAGTAGTGTGTTCCATTGCTCTTCTTTTCCATGGGAAAATCCCAAAGTTCCACTTTGTTCATCTTTATTGGTATTTGATTGCATTAAATTTCCAAGAATTCAGTTTCATGCTACAACTTGTTTTAGCTAAATTCCACTCTCCCCCCAAAAATAAAAAAATAAAAAGAAAAGAATTCAATGCTATATCTTGTTAACTTATTAAATTCGTCCTAGTCCTTCACCCATTTTCCCAATTCATTCACTTAAGGTGTACCCGATTTTGGTTTACACCGGAAATAATTGAGTTGCTTGGAATTGTTTTAATTATTAAACAGAAACTTAGGAGAGAAATGGTTTCTGGATGCCATGGAAAATAGAGCAAATTGCTGTAAAACAAGTTGTACCATGGGAATTGAAATTTATGCAATCAAACACTACAAAAGGTGAAAAGTATGGTGTGTTGGGAATTTCCGTGGTCAGTCTAATCCTGAAGGATGGGCACTCACAAACAGTTTACACCAGAAAATGTTTTTTGCATCAAGGTACTAGTTTTAGATGGCACGGACTGCAAGCTCTCTTCTGCCAAAATAATTTTAACATGCGAATATGCGTTAACGCTGCACAGTTCAATCCTGTTTCCATATTAAGCTATTGATTGACAAATGGCTATAGTATAAAACTAAGAAAGTAAACCATGGCTGTTGAATGCACTAATGGGGGGAAAAATCAAGTTTTGCACTAACAAGTTTTCTTCGCTTGGCTCCTTATTCTTGTAACAGGTGGAGGGGAAAGCACTGAATGCTGGGTGCTCAGAAATTAAAGATGTAGAGGATGACCCGGAAAGCAATAAAGCCAGTCCAAGCAAAGCTGTAATTTTTTCTCTCATATCTTTGTTGCAAAATTTGCTTAAAATGCTAAGCACACACCAATACCCAATTACTCGTCCCTGCTTTGTGGGAAAAACAGCTATTGGTTCACCTACCGAATCGCTAAAGCTGAAGTAATAGCATACATTCTTCCAATTTTAATGGTCCTATTGGGTCCATGAGATGAGGTTGAAAAATAAAAAACTAAGGGTAGCTGTTACTTTTCTTGTTTACTCAAATTGTGACTTCTTTTCATGTTTTTCATTACAACTTATTTTGTATTGACTTCTTTATAGTAATTAGTGTGTTTATTTAAACCCTCTTCTTGTGCTTTTTATTGATTATAATTTGGGCCGTGGGGTTCAGAATGTTAGAAATTAATTATTTAAATTGGCTGCATTAAAAGTTTGGCATGAACTAAGCTTTGTTTATTAGGGGAAGCATCAACTTAGTGACTAATTAGCACTTCGACACGGACTGTCTTATGAATAATCTGTAGTATCTGAAAGTTTTGAATTGTTTGCACAAATTAAACTTGCACAGATATCTCTTCCAGTTATATTTCAGGTTTGATGTAAATTTGTAGATGCTTTCTAGTTTTGACTCATGAAATGCTATTTACATTTTCAGGCAGTTAATTATGTGCCGAAGACTTGTTACATGCAAATTGACTTGACACCTACAAACACTAACAAAGCGTTGCACGCTTGTTTAGAAAGCTCTAAGAGTGCGTTTGGTTGTACTTCATATCCATGACAAATGCCCAATATCCTTTTTTTTCCAACTTTAGTTGTTTTTGATTGCATTAGTTTTTTAAGGGGAACATTTTTCCTTGGTACTAGTTGTTGTAATCGAATTATGTACTTCTTCATGGAATCCATTAGCCACCTCCGCCTTAACTTTTGGTTTCATGTAAGTCAGTTTCAATGTAAAACATTTCCAAGGATTTTTTTTGTGGGTCTTTCTCCGACTTGTCTCTTGCACCACATTGGATGTGAGATTCATACACCGCGCCGGAAGGAACTCAATTCTTTATGATGTTAACCAATCAAATGCACCTTCCTTCATCCCCATTTTCTCTAAACATTCCCTTTAAAGGTGCGCCTGGTTTTGGTATACGCTCAAAATATTGAGTCCCTTGGAATTGTTTTACGTGGAAAACAAAACCTTAGGGTGGAGAGATGGTTTTTGGATTTTATGGAAAAGAGAAAAAGAAAATTATTTTAAAATAGTTTGTAGAATGGAAATTGATTTCTTGGAAATTTTAATGCAATCAAACACCACGGAAGGTGAAAAATATGGATTCTTGGGTGTTTTCTATGGAATCGAGTGTAATCAAATGCATCCTTAATGTTTCTAGCAAGACTAGCATAATGGAAATTGAGCTTACATGGTATGCTGCTATCTCTCTCATAGCTAGTTTTACAGTAGGACTTGCATTATTAGGAATTTAGGATCATTTCCATGCAGGTGTTGATTATAGCAATTGAGGCTATCATATGAAGTAATTAATAGAAAAAGAACAAGCTCGGCGTGAAAGAGTTTTCTTCAGTAACCTATCCGCTTTTCTTCAAATCTCTATTACAACAACTTTTTATATCTATCTATTTGTTTCATCTTTTGTGTGCTACACAAATTTATAGTTTTTTCTTAATAAATGGCTCTTCGTTCTTGCAGGAAGCATTGTTGGACTCTGAGCCTGAGCCTGCACCAGCTCAGAGTCGTGTAAGTTGGGATCTCTTCTCGTTTCATATAAAAAAAATGTGGGGTCAAAGCAGAGTACGGTTACTAGTTACTAATTTGCGTCTGTTTTTGAAACAGAAAATCACTTCTGTTGTTCCAAGACCTGATGACTGGAAAGCGCAAAGAGTAATGGAAGAAAACATGACTGATGAAGAAAGACTTAGGATGCAGGCTGTTTGGAGGAAGAATCATGCCACTCAGGAACAATATCCCTTTTCTTTTTGGATGTTTTCATTCCTTTTTTTTTTTTTGCTTATATTATGTGTTTTAATGAGAGATTAAAAGTAAAAGGAATATTTAGAACTTCTGTTGGAATGTTAAATTATGTACTGATGTTTTGAGGTGGCTCATTATTACAGGAAGAAGGTGCAAATTCTGAGCAAGATAAACCGCAAACAACCAAGGGTAAAGGTCGATTAGATGAAATGGAATCGACGCTGGTACAGATTAGTTTTTCTTCTCATATCAACAAAAAACTAATTTATAACATGTTTATATATATGCATATTTATCATTATCATCTAAATTAGCTCATTTTCTTGTAGGAACAACGATCTTCTGGCTTGCCAGTAGCTCCAGCTGCACCCAGAAATCAAGTAAGGGATATATATATACACATGTATCTGCTTAAATTTGTGTTGGCAGTTAATTGGGTTGAAGCATAGTATGCTTAACATGTGGTGTTGTTAGGTTCTTCGTCCTCCGATAGTTCCAATCATTAAACCCAGCGACTATGAGGCCATCCAGAACCGGAATGAGGAGTTGAGTGATGAGGAACGGGCCAGAGCCATGCAACAAACTAGACCTTTTCCTGGTCCGCATCCGGTGGACCCAACTTGTGCATGCTGGGTATGCATTTTGTCTTCAATTCATTTTGTAGAAAATAAAATAATATAATATAATATAATTTTGACTTCTCTTATGTTCTTTCTTTCAGGAGTGCGTTCGGTTTTTGCCGGGCAGAAGAGACTAGTAGTGAAATTCCGTGTGTGGATTACCAAAGGAATTTTCCTTCAGGTATGCTGGAGTTTGTGTGTATATATACCGTGTAGAGAGGAACTTTAGACTAAGCTGCTTACATTTTTTCCTTTTTTGATACCGATTGCACGTATTCAATTCAATCATATCAAACAGATTCAAAAACAAGAACAAAAGCGAGATTGAAGTTTTAATGGAAAATACTTTATGTGATGGGATTAGTTTGATAATGTGTTGCTTTTGTTAATACTGTCCATTACCAGGCAGCAAGTAGAATTTAGATATAATCAATTCCATAACAGGTTGATTAAGTGGCTCTTCCTTTAGAATGCTTGCTTTTGAAAGTTTTTGAGAGGAGAAAAACTTTAAGATAGATGAGACAAGTGGAAAGAACGGAGAATGATTTTCTCTCTTTTTATATCCTTTATCTTGGTAAAAAAAATACCTCTCTTATTCTTTAAAGTTGGGTTTGGCTTGGTGAGTCCAAGTCTTTGATGGTGGGTAGTCGCAAAATAATTTGGCGCAATGTATGTAGACTTTGTTGCAGATGACCTGTTTCTTAAGTTTTTAACAGTAGAAAAGGTTTAAGGCAAAATATTCTAGGTTAGAGGGCCTGCGAAAGGCACCTTAATTTTTTACCCCCTAACATTGCACCACAATTGTACTCTTCGATGTAATCAATGTTTGAGAACAAATACGTTTTCTGTTATTGAGATTAGGTTTGGTACATTGCTTTGGAGTCTTAATTTGGGACATTCCAAACCAGTGGGAATGGTGTTCACCAACACTACAAGGGGGCAGCATCTCTCTTTCTCTCAGAAAGCTTTTCAAGAGATTAAGCAGTATGGGTTTCATGAGTGGGAATAGGTTTCAATGTATTGCCTACAAACAAATTTCTTGATATTACTACAAATTGGCTAATCTTTTTGTAGATGGCTTAGATTTTTGCAGATGGTTGATTACAGTGAAAAATGAAATCTTTTCCAGTAGTTCATCCGCATCTCTATAAAATTGAGATCAAATGCATTCATGTTCTAAATTTGTCTATTAAAACTTTTAACATAATTTCCTATAATGAAAATATAGAAATAAAATGAATAAAATTCAACTTAAATTATTGAATAATATTTGTCTCAGACAGTAATTGTTTGCAACGGATGCCTCAATATCTATATTGCTCTCCATATTTTCAGATATATTTTTTTTTTGATCAGAAACAAATCTTATATTGAAAATAATGATCAATACAAGAGTAAGGGGGCTAATGGTTTACAAGTAGTCTACCAAAAGCCCCAGAGGAAGAAAAGGAAAACACACAATTAACAATCTTTAAATAAACATCAAGCTGGAAAATAAACAGAAAAAAACGAGCAACTAAATAGCTCTCCAAAAACCACCAGACTAAAATTTCATCCAGAATCCTTCAACTCATTGCTGCACACCAGTCCCGACTAAGATCATCTAGTGATAATGTACTGAACAAACTAGATGAATAGGCCCATAGAGAAGCAGACGATTTAACCCTCTGCCAAATATCCTCAACATGCTCTGCTTTGTCTTCAAAAATTCTTCTATTCCTTTCACCCCAAACACACCATAAGATAGCCATACAGCATGATCTCCATAAAGCCTTTGACTTCTTCTTATTACCTCTAAAACTCCATCCAATTATTAATACCTCAGACCACAGCTTGGGAAATACTGAAATGAGACCGAACTCCCGACGAATATTATTCCAAATAGTATGAACAAAAGGGCAGTGAATCATTAAATGATCAATCGATTCACCATTGCACTTGCACTTCACACACCATGATGGAGATAAAACCTTGTAGGGTCTCTTAATCTGAAGTACATCATACGTATTGACCTTCTTCCATGCAGTCAACCAAGCAAGAACTTTCACCTTAGGAGGAATACCCACCTTCCAAATCGAATTATAAGAAGCAAAGGAATTATCATTAGAAAAAGCAGTCAAAATCTCAAAATATGACTTTGAAGAGAATAACCCAGACTTCTCCCCCGCCCAAATTCTGTAGACTACTTCAGAGCTACCTGATAACCCTTTCTCCACCATATTTATAAGTCTACAAAAATCTTTAGTCTCCCTATCATCGAAGTTTCTGCGAAAGGTAATGTTCCAAGTTGTTGCAGATCCCCCTCCTCTAGACAAGCATGAAGCAATAGTAGCGTCAGACTTATTTGACAACCTATAAAGGCGTGGAAATAAAGAGGCTAGAGGCGCCTCCCCCACCCACAAATCTGTCCAGAACTTAATTCTATCTCCATTTCCCACCTTGAGGCGAGTATGTTTAACAAAGTTATCAATGTTCGCAGATATAGCTTTCCAAGGGTTGCGATGCGAGCTTTTTACCACTATATTAGAATCCCAGCCATTCTCTTGCATCCCGTATTTACTTCTAATAATCGCACACCAAAAAGAATCTTGTTCTAGAGGGAATCTCCAAATCCATTTGCCAAGAAGAGCTTCATTCCTCTTTAAAATGTTACCAATACCCAAACCACCATGTCTTTTGGTCAAACATACCTGCTCCCAGTTCACCAAATGGTCCCCCCTTCCTTTTTCATAGCCTTCCCAAAGAAAATTTCGCATCAATCTCTCAAGCGCCTTAGCAACCGCCACAAGAATCTTGAAAAGGGAAAGATAATATATGGGGATACTTTCAAGAACCGATTGTATCAGCGTTAATCTACCTCCTCTAGATAAGCAACCCTTAAACCATCCATCTAACCTTTTCCCCACCTTTTCAACCACGGGATTCCAGAACCCTATTCTTCTTGGATTATCACCCAACGGAAGTCCTAAATATGATAATGGCCACTCACCAACTACGCAACCAATCCTTCTTCCCAGCTGATGCACCTCATTTTCGCTCACATTAATACCAACAATCTCACTTTTGTCTAGATTAATGTTCAAACCCGAAGCATACCCAAAGATATCCAGAATTCCCATAAGATTGGCCACTTTCTCCACATCATTTGAGAGAAAAAAAATAGTATCATTAGCAAATTGTAAGTGAGACAAACTAATCTCTTCCCGACCGATACGAAAACCCTCCACTAACTTTTTCTCTATGGCTTTTTCAATCAATAGATGTAGCACATCCACTACTAAAACAAAAAGAAATGGGGATAATGGATCCCCTTGCCTGAGCCCTCGGGACGCCTTAAATATTCCTCTAGGACTCCTGTTAAGTATTACCGAAAAGTTGACTGAGGCTAGACAACCATTGATCCATCTTCTCCATTTGGTCCCAAAACCTTTCTTTTCTAATACATGGTCTACAAAGCCCCACTCCACATGATCGTAGGCTTTTTCAAAATCAATTTTGAGGACTACGCCTTCCTTTTTCTTCTCTCGATATTCCTCCACCCCTTCATTAGCAACCAGGACTAAATCAAGAATATGTCTCCCTTTCACAAAAGCTCCTTGTGAATTCCCAACCGTATCGTGCAGAACTTCCCTCAACCTTAAGGACAAAACTTTAGCCAATATCTTATAAAGGCTAGTAACAAGACTTATAGGTCTAAAGTCCTTAAGTTTAAGAGATGCCACTTTCTTAGGAATAAGGCAAATATAAGTAGCATTCGTACATGCATTCACCACACCATTCTCAAAGAACTCCTTGAAAACTCCCATAACTTCTCCCTTTATCACTTCCCAACCCTTTTTAAACATCTCCATAGTATAACCGTCCGGCCCCGGCGCCTTATCTCCCTCACATTCATCAATTGCTCTCTTGATTTCACTTTCCTCAAAAGGTCTTTCTAACCATCTACTGCTTTCCTCTTTGATAGGAGCCCAATCTAAACCTTCAAACCCCATGCACGAACCCTCCTTCTTTGAATATAATGACTTGAAAAAATTAATTATCTCTCTCTCAATTTCGCTTTCCTCTTCTATAAGAGAACCATCATTTCTTTCTAATTTACAAATAAGCTTATTCGCCTTTTTTTGATTTGCAATTCGATGGAATAACTTAGAATTTGCATCCCATTCAATAGCCCCTTTTACTTTAGCCTTTTGATACCATGAAATTTCTTCCTTCAATAGAACCTCATCAAGCTCCGCTCTTAGTTTACCCCTTTCTACGGATAGTTCCTCTGATAAAGTTCCTTTCACACTCAACTCCTCGATTTCCTGTATTCTTCTTAAAATCAGCCCCTTACGCATTCGCACATCTCCAAAAACATCCCTATTCCAGTCCTTGATCTTATGCTTCACAAGGTCTAACTTCTTCATAAATTTATAGCCTTCCCATCCTTCCACTCTACACTCCGCCCACCATTTTTTAAAGTTACCCAAAAATTCGTTATGTTGCAGCCACATGTTTTCGAAACGAAAGGGAGTCGGACCCCATTTAACAGAGTTTGTATCAAGAATCAAAGGAAAATGATCCGACAGAACTCTAATGAGAACCTCCTGCCTTGCCAAAGAAAATGCCTCCCAATTATTTGAAAAATAAAAACCTGTCAAGCCGAGATTGAGCATTGCCATTTGACCATGTGAAATTAACATTGATTTCCAGATCACATAACCCCGCCTCCCTAATAAATTCATCAAACTGCTTCATGCTTTTCGTGATTCTGCCATTTTCTCCACCTTTCTTTTCCGATGGATACCGAGTAACGTTGAAATCTCCACCAATGCACCATTTATCCCTGCATAACCCGTATAGACTTGAAAGTTCTTCCCACAGATCCTTTCTTTCTCTGTATCTACAAGGACCGTAAACCCCCGTCAACCACCAAGTTTCTCCATTCCTCACTTTCAGATTTAATGATAACGTATAAACACCCCTCACGCATTCCTCCACCGAAATAACTCTAACATCCCATATAATCAAGATACCTCCCGACCTCCCTTCTGATGGAAGAAAGGCCCAATCTTTAAATCTTACTCCCCATACCGACCCAATAATTGCCCAGTTAATCATTTCCTTTTTTGTTTCCTGCAAAATAAAAACATCCGGGTTCTCTTTGCACACAATTTCCTTAATACACCTCCTCTTTTTCTTACTCCCCAACCCCCTAATGTTCCATGATATGATCTTCATTGGAACTCGATATCGACCCTCTTCATAAAGTCCTCTACTCTATGCTTCTCATAATTAATAGAACACTTCAAATTCTTCAATTCTCTAGCACCTTTTGTTCTCTCACTGCCTCTATATCTACCCTTATTCTTATTTTGGCTCTGAATAGGGACCATGAGTATCCCCATCTTTGATAACAACTCCCTGAATCTAGTCTTCTCTTCGCTACTCAAACCTATCCACTTATCCTCCTCACACGGCACCGCTAAATCCATTCTGCTGGCTAGGGTACCCCTGTTTTCTGAATAGTCATCACACTGATTGACACTCATAAATGGGTCACGCTGCTCATAAACAATAATTGGTTCTGAAATTTTTCCCATTACCGTTGCTTCAGATTCCATCTCAGGTATAGAATATGGAATAATAGAATCACTAACTACAGACTTCTTTTCTACTTCTTGATCTGTAAACGAACTAATTGCAGCAACCTTGAGTCCACCACCATCAACTGGAAAAGACGAGTCCTTACCAACAAAAAGTAGAACCGACCTCACTGGAATAGAAGCCGTAATATGAAAGTTTAATTTAAAGCCTTCTAAATCAAGCTCAATTCTCGACCCGACCACTGAAAATAACTTCTTATTTACTGCCTTCGAAAAACTCAGCTCTCCCCCACGAAATAGAGATTCTGACCATCCCCCGTTCTCATCAAGATCAATTACGGACTTCCCATACTCCTTACGCCTCATCTCCTCTTCATCATCATCAGAAAAGCTAAAATCCGTATCTGCCAGTGTTGTATCTGTCTCTGGGTTATCATCATAACTTATATCCCCCCCATCAATGATGGAATTTATTTCCTCTTCATCCATCTCTTCAACACCTCCCACCTGTCTAGCATCCTGTATCTTTGTTCCTTCCCCCAAACGATCAAAGGGAGGAATAATAACAGCGTCCATCTCTGTTTCTATTATATCCGCTACTCCAATTACAACCTTAGGCTTCTTAACTTTTTCTTTCTTGTAGACTTTCAGAGTCTTACGGACCTCCCACTTTTCCTTTATAAACTTTCTACTACTGAACCCACTACAGCTGTCTAAAACAAGCCTCTCAGCTAGCCCACAAGGCTTTATCATCTTGGGTCCAACTCCATTGATTTCCATGCTACCCCCTCTATTGATTACTTTTGGATTATCCGAGCCATTCAATTGAACTTGGCCCATCCCTTCTATAAGCCCTTTCTTCAATGTAGCAAAAATTCTAGAAACATTTACTAAAAATTTATTCTCCTCCTCCTCATTCTCTATATTAACTGAATTTCCATCGACTAGTAACGAACTTTTCTTATCCCAATTTTTAAATTCCTCTTTATTTTCCCCTCTACTGCCAGTAGCCCCTCCTCTAAAGAGCTCATCATTTAAAGTGAAATCTTCTTCTCTTACCCCCTCTTCACCTCCTCTTGCCTTCCCGTAACTACTAACTGGTTCCAGATCTTTCGATGACCCCTCTATCTCGGAGATTTTCCTGATGATTCTATCACCACCGATTTTGATCACACAACGACAGAAAGTTCCTGCCTCAGGCCAAAGGGTTTTCATATTACATTTCTTCTTAAAATCCAATCTAGAACGAGACTTCAATCGAATGGTAAAAATGTTTTCTTTCTCATCTGTTAAATCAATCTCTGCTGGTATGAATCTGCTTCTATTCCCTCTCACTTTTATCCTTGGTGCAAATAGCCTATGTTTGTTCTCTGTCGCCCTGTCCAGTTCTTCAAAACCACCACACAACTCGCCAATCTTCATAAAGACTTCTGTTCGCCAAAGACTCAATGGGAGATTCTCCACCTCAATCCAACCACCCGTAAAAGCCACCTTCTTGTCAAGAAACAACTCAGCCGGATGCCATTTTTTCAGTACAATTGCAGTAGACCGTATGGAGAACCATGCCCTATCCTTCCCTAACTCCTCAGCTTCTTTACTTGTACAACAATGAAAGATTGCTTTATCTGGTAGAAAAGGAAAAAGTACGTACTCTGTTCCTAGTAACTTGTTGATGTAATTTTGGATACTTGACCAATCATGCCATAAGCTCTCTCTCGTACATACCACTGTCTTACTCCAATCGTCCATCTTAATCTGCTTCTTCTCCTTATGATACAACTTACTCATATTTTGCCCCTGTTTGACCGTATCCCCTCTATCAACAACTCCTCTACGAACACCCTCTGCAAATATCCCCTTCCCTCTCTTAATTATATTTCGAACACAGACACCTTCTTTAGAATTTACTATTTGCTCATTACTGATATCTTTCACTTTACTTGCCTTATGTTTGACTGCCACAGCTTCTGCATATGTTAGACGCTCTCCTTCTCTTTCAATTCCCGTCACCTTCCTTGTTGCTCCTCTATTCCATTCCGATTTTCTCTGATTCAGCCACAGTTTTCTTTTAGGAGGATCAAATAAAAGGAGATGCAATTCCTCGGCGATACCCAGCCATCCCTCCCCTTCTTGCCCAGCTGGAAATACCACTACACTCTTTACTATGCTCTGTTGAATTTTGGACAGGCTTATGAAACTGCCATTCTGATTATCGAATCTTTGCAATAGGAACAAAGCATATGAAGTTTGATATTTAGTAAAAAAGCTGCCTTTGCTGAACTGTTCTTTAGCCTTTCTGAGATTATTAACTAACCAAAAGACCCCCCCAAAATCAATAGATACTACGAAATTCTGGTTATAAGTCTGTTCAATAATTCTTACAAGTGTACCCCCGTTCTCAATCTGAAACTTGAAGGATTTAAACTCAAATCTAAAGCATCTATCTCTAGTACCAAAAATGGAGACACCACTCCTTAGGTTCTCCTTACCCTTAACCCCTGCTTTGGTCATAGTATGATAGCCCAATGAAAGCCTCAGTTTACATATTGTCCAAACAGTGGTGACAGTCCAAACAATGGTAACATTTCAAACAAACCACAGATCTGTTGTGTGGGGAACCGGACGCCGCCCCTGAAAGTCGAACGGAGATTTTCCGGCCAGTAACGCGCCCTCACGCGCCGGCGCGTGGCGTCATAGGCGGAAACCGTGGTGGCGCGTGAGCCCCACGCGCTGCTTCTCTGACAACCGGACTCTGGACGGTGGCAGATCGGCGGCCCGGGCTTCCTCCTATGCTGGAGGTGTCATCAAACTGAAGACTAGATGTGGGGAATTGAAACCGTAACTCTAGAAACCCTAAAAGGCGTACCTTTTAACATATAGGTATTGAAGGATCAAATAAACTAGAACAGCTAGCCATAACAATATTTTGGCTAAATTATTGCAGTACTTTCTCGTCCATAATCTTCCTCGCCAAGATCCCTAAACAAAAAAAGTAAAGCAGAAGATATAGGCAATTTTATTATCTAACCCAAAATTTTCATCGAACAAATTTATCACCTAGATCATTATTCCATAGAAAATTTGATTAACTACCTCCAATCTTCTAATTGCATCGCATGCCTCAGTGCCAGTGTATCTTCACATACCCTGTTACAAATAAGAAGCCACGTTAGAAGATGTACACAAATAGGCAAATGAATAAGTTATGTTATTAATTTCATTACGGCTCAAGCTTTGATTAGTTTGATAATTAATCAAATGAATACCAAAATGCGTTGTCATTATTGTATCCTCGACAAGAGTGCAACCGTGCAATACTTGTAGGGGCATGCAGCATTGTTAGTTTTATTTTTTTAGTGCATACATCTCCAAAAGAATCTACACACTTTTTCCTTTTGGTTTTATACGCTAGCTTGTCATTTGTCATTGACATCTAATTTAAAAATCAGAAAACACAAATGATTACTTGCATTAACAAACTCCTAATTAATTTGAAATGAGACACTTCACAAAAAAACAACACCTTGTAAAACCGTTGAAACCATCCAAGGGATATGAGGTTGCAGAACGAGAACTTCAAAGGAAGGCAACACAATGTAACGTTGAAACCAGGGGATATGAGGTCTAAGATGCCGGGTTTGATGTTAAGAAATTCAGCTTTGAGGTCAGGGACTTGAGATTTAAGATTAAGGAGTTCGGCTTCGAGGACATGGACTTGGGATTTCAGTTCAGGTGCTACGACTTCAGGATATTTGAATTTGAGGTCATTGACTTGGGATTTGAGGTCAACGACTACAGCTTTGAGTTTAGGGACTTGGGATCTATGGTCAGGGACCTGGGATTTGAGGTCAAGGATTTCGGCTTTGAGGTCAAGGACTTCGGCTTTGAGGTCACAGACTTGGAACTTGAAGTCATGGACATCAGATTGGAGCCCATGGAGTTTGGGTTCGACGATATCGAGTCGGGATTCAAAGTTAATGTATCGGGATACGAGATCCGAGTGGCCAGGCTTTGGCCCATGCTCATCTAGCTGTTGCTGCAAGAATAGAAGCCAATTTTAAAAAAAAAATACACATAAACCAAACGAATGCTCAAATAGCTTTTCTTTCTTTCCTCTTTTATGCAAAAGAATCAATAACAAACTTTCTTAGTTTTATGCACTATCCTTTTGTCATTAACGTCCATTATGTTGATGGGAGTTCAATGGTTGCATTTCGTCCACTTTTTGTTAAAGGTGTGGATTACATTTATTTTCCATGGAAGATGCCCAAGAATTCTTATTTATTTTCACCTTTTGTACTGTTCTTCCTATTTCTAGATTATCGAGATATTAATTTATTTTCTTTTCTTTATCGTTCTTAGAATCAACAAGATTATAAAAGTGTGTATTCTTGGCATTCTCTGAGAGAATTGACAAGTCCATCCATTATGAGGGCTTTGTACGTATAATCTTCCTAAAATTATTCTTTGGCTCGCCCGTTACTTAATCACACAAACAGAGAAAGAGAAAGAAAAAGAGAGGACTTACACTTTGGTCACCACAAAGATCTGGTCTCAATATGGCTTTCGTTTGGGATTCGAGATTGTTAGGTTTGGATTCGAGATGGGCAACTTGGGATTTGGCATCATCATGAGAGCGCAACGGAGAACCAAATGTCGGTGCTTGCATCAGCTGCAAGAATGAGGAACCAAGTCATCACAGCTCAGACTTGTGCAAGTTTTTTACTTTAAACGCGGAGCAGTAGAAAATATTGCAAAACAACTCGTTTTGAGATTTGAAGAAAAACTAGGCCCTTTTGTGCAAAACTTGTTCGTAAATTGTAAATTGCTACTTAGATTGGTGCATTTGACAAAAACATTGGAAAATGATTCAAAAAACTACTAAATATATCAAAATTTGGGAAGCTGTTATATTACTCTTTCTATTTTACCATGGAATCTAACCCTTTGGGCGATGAGTATAAAAATGTTTCCATAGAAAGAGGATAAAAAGTAGAACACCTTATCCAATCACTATCGTTTTCCATCTACACGTAAAACTTAAATATTTTTCAACTAGTGACCGTTAAAAATCCCCAATCAAGAAAGCGAAATTGGAAGGCAAAAAACACCAAACCTAATTGCAACAGTTTGAGCGATCAAGTCTTAAAATCCAAAATACATTCATGAATACTAGTAATCCTCTATGACCAATCAAGAACTAACCCTAAATATGGAAAATAAAATTTGAAATTAAAGGAGGACTCGTGATATTTTTGAAGGTTAGAAAATTTTAAATGAGATGTTGAAAAATGTTAAGCATCTTAGTTTTGTGCGAGTCTAAATAGTTCTTGTATTCTTATAATTAAATAAGATATCACATGTAATCAAGTAGTCTAAAATTATTTTGCAAATATTGAACACTTGTATACATTTGTTTGTAGTGTCATACATTTGTATAGATCAAAGTTAAGAAGATCTTATTAGAAATATAAATAGGTCCAAATATTAAACATTTGTTTATAGTGTCATATATAGTAAAATACATGATCAAAGATTCATTAAATTTGAACTATTCTATGTTCGCACATACATTACTAAATCTAATATACATATACAGTTACATATATATATATATATATATTTCTCAAAAAAGTATAATAAATTGAAGTTAGGGAGCGCTTGTAGAAGTCTGAAGGAGCGAGAGTTGGTAAAACAAAACTTATGTTAAATATAGGTACCTTTAAGAGAGGTAAAGAATAAAACAAGAGACGGAAAGGCGACAATCCGCGAAAAAAGAACATCACAACTTTCATTGTGAGTCCATCGCGATCAATGGGGAAAAAAAAACTCAAAGCGTATTATACTATCAGTATTGTCGGTAACAAAAATTAGTAATGGAAGCAGTTTGTCGGAAAAATAAGCGTAAACAATCAAAGAAGAAGGCCAACTACATGGAAATCGGAAAATCATCAGCATTACAACTGCATTAAGAAAAACGAAATTCACATGAATGTAGATTGTGAATTAAGGATTGTGTTAAAATATGTAATTCACAATTATGGAGGGACTCAAAGTATTTTATCATGGTTAGAAAACACTGTAAATTAGTCTAGGTTTATTGTATCTTTAAACGATTAAATTAGAGATATTCAAAACACATACATACGAATAAACAAACATTTAAAATTCGTTTGATAGCAACTAATTTGGGTTAGACGATGAAAAATTGTTCATTCCAAGTAGAAAATTAAACACAAGTGCATGAAACTTACTGCCATATTATATTATATGTATGTATTCTTCTTCTTCAAGAAGACCGACGAGCTTTTCACAGAACTCCCAAAAGAGAGAGAAGAATTAATTTGATTGGAATATTTCCACCTCCATATATCTCTTTCCTCTTTATTTCGGAGTCCCAAATATACCGGAAGGAAACTCATCCATAATAAAGAGAGAATCGTGGGATATTATTATTATTATTATTATTTATAAAAAAATTTAGGAAATGGCCCTGTTTGGTGAGGTGAGCCACTTTAGAAGGTAACCCAACACATTTTACAAATAAGAAATCAGCCTAAATCTTAGAACTTTACCCATTTCTATAATTTAGTTCGGCTTAAATATATCTTTTTTCGTGCATGCTTTTAGTTGGTAATATACAGTACACTGGAAGGCATTTTTGTTGGGACACATTACTCTTTGGCGTTATTTGAAGCTAGCTACAAATTAATAAATAGGATATATTTATCTTTCTTACTACACCATTAAGGTTCCCTTTGTGGATGCTCTAAAAGGGGAATATGTTAGTTTTTAGTAACTGGATTAGAATATCATTAAAAATGGTCATGTGTAGATCACTTTGACTATTTTTCGTCAACTTAAAAGGATTAAATGGCTGTTTTTAAAATTGAGGGGCCAAAGTGTAATCAAATCCATAATTTATGGGTCATTTGCATAGTTTAATTTATCAATTATGCGATGCAAGCTTCATTAGATCAATGTCCACCTAATATGGAGTAAAAATTAAAATACGAGATATTGACTGTTATGCCTGGATCCCTCCAGCGACATCAAGTAGGAAGGGCTCATGCGAAGTCAACGTAGAAGAAAAATTTCATCAAATAGAAAAAATTAAAATACATTACGGGATAGACTAATGGTTCAAGTTAAAGATTTTATTTAGAAGAAAAAACAAATTACATGGGCAGCCTCTAGTTCGTTCTCAAAGATTTGAGCTAAATATGTTCAAACCACTTTTCTTAAGGTACGGGAGAGGGGTTGGCCCAGTGGTAGGCAACCTCCACCCTTACCTTGAGGTCAAGCTAGGGTTCGACTCATTGGGTGAGAGGGGAGGATTTTTCTTTACTTGTAGGATTAAGATAGTGACTTAGACCTCCCTTAATTTAAAAAAAAAAAAAAAAAAAAAAAAAAAAAAAAAAAAAAAAAAACACTTTTCTTAAGGTAGGACCAAAGTCTAATCACATTTTTTATACAAATAATGATTCATTCAGATTGTTCTTACAAGAGGGGATAGAGGAGGGAACCGTGGCACCACAATTTTTAGCTTCAATGATAACAGCACAGACATAGGGATATCCCGAATTTAAGCACCGATTCGGTCTGTCATTTTCTAAACTTTGACATTCGATTCAGCTAATGGTCGGTGAGCTTGTTGTCAAATGTAATTAGCAATATATTGCCATACCATTTTTATTGCAGTCTCTGTTGAATTGTATTGAGTTTGTGTTATTCTTCAGTTGAAAACAAACATTTGGTGACAAATTGTCGATCAATGGGGTAACCAAAATTAATATTTTGTAACCTCAATACCATGAGTTAATATTTGATTGTCTTTACATAAATTTTCCCTTTTAAAAAAAAATTGGTATTTTGGCTACAAAACTGGGTGCCCATATTGTCACTCCTTTAAAAAGCCTACACTATCAATAGTTCAAAACTTTTCTTTTAAAATTAATGCAGCCTAGACTTCTAAATGTGTTTCTCCGCTCACATTAAAGTATCAATGGAGATTCTATGGGGTTGGCCTAGTGTTCAGATAAACGCATAATATTGTCATTCATACGCTCATTTTCGGAGTTGTTTGATGCGTTTATTTCTCTAAAACTATTCGATTTGCCAACTTATTTTGCAATTAGTCTCGTATCACTTTTGTATTTAACATTGCTTGGAAAGGCACATTTTTTGTTTATTTTGGTATCTTGAGATCTTAAGATAGTGGAATTTTTCATTAGACAAAAGGCATCCAAGACGGTGAATTTTTCATGTAATAAAAGACATCTTAAGATAGTGGAATTTTTCATGGGACAAAAGGCATCCAAGAAAGTGAATTTTCCCATGAAAAAAAAAAAAAAAAAAGCATTGTTTATTTTTAGGTTTTTAGTGGAGAGATGGGAGGTAGACAACACAACACTTCTATTTATAGTCTTCATTGTTGTGTTGGGGGAATATTGTCCATTCCGAGTAGAAAATTAAATACAAGTGAAACTTACAGCCATAGTATTATATTATATATGTATTCTTCTTCTCAAGAAGATTGAAGAACTTTTCACAGAACTCCCAAAAGAGAGAGAAGAATTAATTTTATTGGAATATTTTCACTTCCATATATCTCTTTCCTCTTTATTTGAAGTCCCAAATATACCGCATAATTTTCTTTAAGGAAACTCATCCATAATAAAAAGAGAATTGTGGGATATTATTATTATTATTATTATTATTATTATTATTATTATTATTATTATTATTATTATTATTATTATTATTTTATTTTTTTTATAAGAAAATTAAGAAATATAAGAAATCAATCCGGATCTTGTAACTTTACCTATTTATATAATTTAGTCCCACTTAAATATATCTTTTTCATTCAGACTTTTAATTGGTAATAAAATGTAAACTCTTAGGCATTTTTGTTGGGACACATTACTCTTCAACGTTAATCAGCAAATGCACATGTCATTGGCGTATATTTGCTGAACCGTTATTTGAACCTACAAGTAAATAGGATAAATTTATCTTATGCTATGTACTTACTATACCATTAAGTTTCACTTTGTGGATGCCCTAAAGGGAGAATTTGTTAATTTTTAGTAATTGGATCAGAATATCATTAAAAATGGTCATGTGTAGACCACTTGACTATTTATCGTCAACTTAAAAGGAAATATTGGAGCGAATGTCCAAAGTGGAACTTGGTCGATAATTTGAAGGATTAAATGCTTTTTTTAAAAATTCAATGGTCAAAGTAGAACCAAATTTATAATTTATGAGTCATTTGCATAGTTTAATTTATCAATTATGCAGTGCAAGCTTCATTAGATCAATGTCCACCTAATATGGAGTAAAATTTTAAATACGTTATATGATTTTTATGCCTTTCTTGATCCCTACAGCGATATCGACTAGGGAGGGCTCATGCAGCATCAATGTCGAAGAAAAATTTCCACTTATATAACTATATTGAATTTTATAATTTTTTCATGTGGTATCAATGGTTTGAGCCAACCATTCTCAACAATCTCCACCTTGGATTAAACTAGTCCATCTTGGCTCCATCTTGAACTAACACTAGTCCACCTGGCTCCACCTGGACTTATACCTTAGTCCATCTTAAATCCACCTTCGAACTGACCATGTAGCTTACCACTCAACAATGTCCACAAGATTGTCCACCTTCGGTCAATGCACATCTCGAGGTATACCTTATTTCACTAACCACCTTGACTGGCTCCATCTTGAACTAACACGTACTAGTCCACCTGGGTCTTAGGGGAAGAAAAAAATTCCACAAAGAATTACAGAAGGATGGAGGATATGACTCATGAAAATGAGCATGAGATGGAGGGCATTTCAACGTATGCCCCAACTTATTTTCCAACTTTTCACACAAATTAGTTATTTTTCTTACTATTTTCCATGTTGTTGTCAAATGGATCCTTGACCATGTAAATCACCACTCAACATTGTCTGCGGTCAATGCACATCTTGAGGTACACCCTATTTCACTTTACTCGAAGAACCAGCACAACCACCTTGACACCACTCAACAATGTCCACAAGATTATCCACCTTTAGTCAATGCAAGTCTCGAGGTACGCCCTATTTCATCTTACTCGTGGAACCAGCACAACCACCTTGACAGCACCCCGGGTATATATAGGCTATAGCGACCCCACCCCCAGCTTCTCCGAGTCTAACTCCATCATAGGCTTTGAGCCTACTGATCGGTGCACATAGTAACGATATTATCCCCAATTTACACACCTTTGAGCCACAAGTGTGGGGTTTTATCTTAAAATGCCTCGTTATAAGTGGTGACACTCCTCCACTTATATACTTATATTTAATTTTACATTTTTTCTTTACGGGATCAATGGTTTGAGCCAACCATTCTTAACAAACTAATAGTTCGAGTTAAAGATTTTATTTAAAAGAAAAAACAAATTACACTGGCCGCCTCTTATAGTTCTCAAAGAATTGAGCTTATTTTTCTTAAGTAGGATCAAAATCTAATCATTTTTTTTAATACAAATAATGAAATATTCGGATTGTTCATAAGAGAAGGGATAGAGGAGGGACATGTGGCACCACAATTTTTAGTATTAATGATCATAACACGCACATGGGGATACCCCAAATTTAAGCATTGATTTAATTCGGTGTGTCGTTGCTAAACTTTAACATTTGATTCGGCTAATGATTGGTGAGTTTGTTGTCCAATGTTAGCAATACGTTGCCATACCATTTTTATTGCTATCTCAGTTGAACTATACCGAGGTTTTTTTTTTTTTCTTTGGTTGAAAACATATGTTTAGTGACGAATTGTCAAGGGGTAGCCAAAATTGCCTCTTTTTTTTTTATTATGGTATGTTGGCTACAAAAACGGGTGTACACTATT
Source organism: Lonicera japonica (assembly GCA_021464415.1). NCBI lineage: Eukaryota > Viridiplantae > Streptophyta > Magnoliopsida > Dipsacales > Caprifoliaceae > Lonicera > Lonicera japonica. Next base: position 153,980 of record JAKCWG010000806.1, read on the forward strand.
AATAGCTCAAAACTTTTCTTTTAAGCTTAATGCAACCTACACTCCTAAATGTGTTTCTCCGATCGCATTAAAGTATTAAAGTATCAAATGGAATCTTTCAGTTTTAACTTTGATGACCCGTTTGATAGTCTAGTCTAGTTTTTGTCATATACATAATATGACAAAAAAAAAATTTGAAAGAAGGTAAATTAGTAATAATAATAGTCTAATATTACTAGGCCTTGGTTCACATTTTATGGGTGTGCAACATTATGCACAATAATTCTTCATCATGAATAGACTTATTAATGGATTGGACCAAATTATTCTATATTTGATTTGATCCAATAATTTGATAGATTGTTAATAAGTGAATTTATATCTGATTTTGTAAGTTTAATGATCTCTGATCTCGTTAAGAAAAAAATAATAAAAAAAGAAAAAAAATAAATAATAACTTTCAACAATAAACAATATAATAAAATGAAGAAAATATTAGTTTAGCTTAACATCAAGCTGAGCAACTGAAAACAAATTGAAAACGAAATGAGCACTCCATGCCTCCAACAACAATTCAGCCCAACTTGATATAAATATATATATGTATATTCAATAAATATAGTATATAATATCAAATTGGATCGAATTATTAACGGATTTGATATACCTAAATCTATATTTACTCCATTACATTATTATATTAAAATTTATAATTTATTTTCGATAAAATATGTCAGTTTTGGATGAGATTTAGATCTAAATTCAATCAATTGACATATCTAATGATAAGTGAATATTAAATATATTTTAAAGCAATATTGAGCAAAATTTAACTTGTAATACTATGATGCAAAATTTATAGCGGTCAAGTATTAATCATAGCGGGTGAACCCTCGAATAAAAAAAAATTTAAAAAGGCGGGCTTCTTTTGAAATTAGTTTATCCCTCTCTATCTTTCGTTACTTCTTATTTGGAATTGGCGGTGGGTACTGTTTGAATTGAAGCTGATCTTCTTCTTCTTGTTCAAGAAGAGTAACAATGGCAGTAACTAGTAATTCACTTCTTCTATTTCTGCTTGGAATTTATGAACAATTCTCTGTCTGTATATTATATATATATATTGCGATGAATAGGTTTCAATTTTTGGGCTAAGGGGAAGAAGAAATTTCTCTGATTTTTAATTTTCTTCCGATTGTTTTCATTTGATTTGATATTGTTCTTTATATACCAGGTTTTCCTAATTTCTATTTCTCAATTTATATATATGTATGGATGAAGAACAGGTGCATTATTAGGTTTTCATTTCTTGGCAATTCACAGTTAGGGGTTTCTTAGGGAAAGTTTATTCATAATTTAGGGTTTTAAATTGCTTCTACCAAATGAGTGTTCCTAATTTAGGATTCTTGCTTGGTTTATTACATTACAATTGGTGGTGTTGTGGGATCATAGATATGCGATTATCGTTATACTGATTATCGTAAGCAAATGGTTTATTGCATTACAATTGGTGTTGTTGTGGGACCTTTCAGGCCTTTAACTCTTTGCCCAAGACTTGTTACATGCAAACTGACATGACACCTACAATAACTGCCAAAGCATTCTATAGTCTGTAACTCTATACTTATCTACAAGCTCTATATGTGTGTTCCATTGCATTCCTCGGGAAAAGCCCAAAGTTCCACATTGTTCATCTTTATTTTTGTTAGATCGCATTAAACTTCCAAGAATACAATTTCATGCTGCAACTTGCTATAACTATATTTTTTTTCGACGAATTTAATGTTTATCATGTTAACCAATAGAATTCACCCGACTCCCTACCCCATTTTCCCAATTCATTCCCTTAAGGTGTACCCAATTTTGATTTACACCGGAAATAATTGAGTTCCTTCGAATTGTTTTACATAGTAAACAAAAACTTAGTAGAGAGATGGTTTTTGGATGTGATGGATAGTGGATAAAAGAGGAAATTGCTCTAAAACAAGTTGTTGTATCATGAGAAATTATGCAATCCAACACTACAAAAGGTGAAAAGTAAGGATTCTTGGGCATTTTCTGTGGGAAGTGTAATCCAGAAGGATGGGCATGCACCAAAAGTTTACGCCAGAAAATATTTTTTTGCATCAAGGATGACAAGGTACAAGTTTTAGATGGCCCGACCTGCAGGCTCTCTTCTGCCGAAATGATTTTAATGTGCCAATATGCATTAATACTGCACAATTTGATCCTGATTCCATATTAAGTATTGATTAACAAATGGCTATAGTATATAGCCAAGAAAGTTCATCATGGCTGTTGAATGCGCTAATAGGGTGAACAAAAACCAAGTTTTGTACTTACAAGTTTTCTTCACTTGGCTCCTTATTTTTGTAACAAGAAGAGGAGAATCACCGAATGCTGGGTGCTCAGAAATCAAAAAAGTAGATGATGACTCGGAAAGCAATAAAGCCGGTCCTAGCAAAGCTGTAATTTTTTTTTTCTCTTTAATTTTTCATATCTTTGTTGCAAAATTTCCTTAATGGCATATTCTGAGACTCTGAGTTTGATCGACAAATGGTGTGCAATAGTGTGACTTATTTTCATGTTTTTCATTACAACATATTGAATTGAACACTATTGTGAATCTGGTTCTTTAACGTGTTTATTTAAACTCCTTTCTTGTGTTTTGTATTGATTATAAGTTGGGCCGTGGTTTTCAGAAAGTCAAAAATTAATTAGTAAAAATGGAACTCATATCTAGTAGTTAATGATGTCAACCGGTCTAGTCTTCACTTTATTAATCTATATTAAGAGTAATTGCTACACTAGTTATCTTGCTTTGCTTCAGAAGATTAGCATAAGATATATAGCCTAATCAAGAATTATTTACTATTGCACTAATAGTTTGTTGGTATTTAGCTCTAGATTCCACTACAGATAGCCCCTCGTGCCATGCCTCGAACATTTTAAGTAAATTAAGCTTCCCTTTACATATGTGAGAAGTTCTCAACCAGGAGGAATGGGACATAGACTCTACCCCTATGTTTGGGAGTTTCAATTTGGAGAGAAAAGGAGAGAAATGAGAGGAAGTTTATCAGTTCTCTCATTTGGGAGTTTTTTACTGAGAAAATACGAGAGAAAGGGAGAGAAAATTAACTAAAACTTTCTCTCCAAATCATTCACTCCAAAACAGAGAATATCGGAGACGAGAAAGTTTTTTTAATGAAAACTTATTGTACACAGCGTACGAAATCAAATGGTACTCTCTCTCTCCCTCTCTCTCTATCTCTCTCTCTCTCTCCCTCGCTCCCTCCCTCTCCTCGCCGGCTGGAAATTTGAATGTAGTGTTACTTATGAAATAAACATTCTATACTCATCAATTATTTTTGACCTTTTCAGGCAGTTAACTCTATGCCCAAGACTTGTTACATGCAAACTGACTTGATACTTACAATCACTACCAAAGCATTCGATACTTATTTAGAAAGCTCTAAGAGTGTGTTCCACTGCACTTCTTTTCCATGGGAAAAGCCCAAGGTTCCACTTTGTTCATCTTTTTTGGTATTTGGTTGCATTAAATTTCCAGGAATTTAGTTTCATGCTACAACTTGTTTTAGCTAAGGTTTTTTTTTGCCCCCAAAGAATTCAATGCTTTATCTTTGTTATCCTATTAAATTCACCCTAGGCCCTACCCCATGTTCCCAATTCATTCACTTAAGGTGTACCCGGTTTTGGTTTACACCGGAAATAATTGAGTTCTTGGAACTGTTTTACATGGTAAACAAAAACATTGGAGAGAGATGGTTTCTGGATGCGATGGAAAATCAAGCAAATTGCTGTAAAACAAGTTGTACCATGGGAATTGAAATTTATGCAACCAAACACCACGAAAGGTGAAAAGTATGGAGTGTTGGCCATTTCTGTGGTAAGTGTAATCCAGAAGGATGCATGCACCACAAGTTTACACTAGAAAATTATTTTTAGCATAAAGGATACCAAGGTACGAGTTTTAGATGGCACGGACTGCAAGCTCTGTTCTCCCAAAATAATTTTAACATGCCATTATGCATTAATGCTGCACAGTTTGATCATGTTTCCGTATTAAGCTATTGATTGACAAATGGCTATAGTATAAAACCAAGAAAGTAGACCATGGCTATTGAATGCACTAATAGGGGGAAAAAAGAAAGTTTTGTACTAACAAGTTTTCTTCACTTGGCTCCTTATTCTTGTAATAGGGAGAGGAGAAAGCACCGAATGCTGGCTGCTCGGAAATTAAAGAAGTAGATGATGAGTCAAAAAGCAATAAAGCTGGTCCTAGCAAAGCTGTAATTCTTTTCTCTGATATATTTGTTGCGAAATTTGCTTAAATGCTAAGCACACACCAATACCCAATTACTCATCCCTACATAGTGGGAAAAACAGTTGTTGGATCACCTACAAAATTTCGCTAAAGCTGAAGTAATTGCATACATTCTTCCAATTTTGATGGTCCTATTGGGTCCATTAAATGAGGTTCAAGAATAAAAAAACCTCAGTAGAATATATAGATATAGCCTGTTATAGCTGTTACTTTTCTTGTTTACTCAAATTATTGCCCAGTTTGTAGCTGTTACTTTTCTTGTTTACTCAAATTATTGCCCAGTTTGTAGCTGTTACTTTTCTTATTTACTCAAATTAACGTGCTTCATTCTGATTTGGCAGCCTGATGATGTTCCTGAAAGTTTGCTGAGGATGATAGATAATTATCAAAAGTTGAGGGGGCAAAGGGATCTGGATTCTGAGGTAGATAATTTCAAGTATTTTCATCCAAAGGCATGATTTTGAGTCCTTTTATCCAAAAGTTAACAGACGTTGCAATTTATATATAGAAAGTTCATTTCGCTAGAAGAAATAAAATATGAAAAAGTAATAATTTGAATTATACACACGAGTTGATAGATGTTGATTGATGTGATACTTTTTTAATTGCTTAATTGCTGACAAGCACAAACTGAGACTCGCTATGACCCATTGTTGCTTGTGGCCTTGTGGGGAAAACTGTCATTGTACCACATATTGTTTTCTTTGCTATTGCTGAAGTAATTGCATATTCTGAGTTTGATCAACAAACATTCAATATTGTGACATCTTTTCATGTTTTTCATTACAACATATTTTGTATTGACTTATTTATTTAGTGTGTTTATTTAAACCCTTTTATTGTGTTTTGTATTGATTATAAGTTGGGCTGTGGGGTTTAGAAGGTTAGAAATTATTTAGTTAATATGGCCACATTAAATAATTAATACTTCGATAAAGACTGTCTTATGAATAATCTGTAATATCTGAAAGTTTTGAATTGTTTGCACAAATTAAACTATCACATAAATCTCTTCCAGTTATATTTCAGGTTTGAAGTAAATTTGTTTATGCTTTCTAGCTTTGACTCATTAAATGCTACTGACATTTTCAGGCAGTTAATTCTGTGCCGAAGACTTGTTACATGCACATTGACTTGACACCTACAAACACTAGCAACGCGTTGCATGCTTGTATAGAAAGATATAGGAGTGTGTTTGGTTGTACTTCATATCCTTGACCAATGCCCAATATCCCTTTTTTTCGATCTTTAGTTGTTTTTGATTGCATTAGTTTTTAAAGGAAACATTTTTCCTTGGTACTAGTTGAAATCAAATTTTGTTCTTTTTCATGGAATCCTTAAGTCACCTCCGCCTAAACTTTTGGTTTCATGAAGTCATTTTAAATGTAAAACAATTCTAGGATTTTTTATTTTTTTTGATCTTTCCCCGAGTTGTCCCTTGCACCACATTGGATGTGAGATTCATACCTGGTAACAGAAGGAACTCAAATATTTATGATGTTAACCAATAAAATGCACCTGGTTTTGGCATACACTCTAAAGATTGAGTCCGTTAGAATTGTTTTGTATGGAAAACAAAACCTTAGGGTGGAGAGATGGTTATTGGATTTTTATGGAAATGAGAAAATTGTTTTAAAATAAGCTGTAGAATGGAAATTAATTTCTTGGAAATTTTTATGCAATCAAACACCCCAGAAGATGAAAAATACGGATTTTTGGGTGTTTTCAATGGAAACAAGTGTAATCAAACTCATCTTTAATGTTTCTAGCATAGTGGAAATTGAGCTTACATTCTTTTGATGGCCTGGACTGCAAGCCCTCCTCATCCAAATGATTGTAATGTGTGAATATGCTCATTGTATAATGGGTAGAGCACAATTTGAAAGAAACTAAAAGACAAGTGAGTGATCATTTGCATTGTCGCCTTTCTGTATCTGGTGAGTAGGATCTGTTAACTTCCTGTTTCAAAGTTGTTAGTTGATTGTTTCAGATGATGTTGTATCATCAAGTAATACTAATGTTAAAAATGAAAATGAGCTATTGCACATACAAGGGAGAAATGGAAAAGTAGTGCCCGTTTTCTTCGTTGCTACAAAGAGGGAGGGAAGGAAAGCAAAATCAACAGAACTGGAGCCTGGGCTGAAGTTGATGGAATACCTTGATTTTTCTTGCAGTAGGAGAAGGAACTAAAGTTTGATCCAAAGTCGATGTCCGACAGAGATTATGAAGTTAAATATCTCAGATTCGAAGTCGATAAGCTCTGCTCCCAAGTCGATATCCTCAAGTTCAAAATTGATGACCTCAAATCTGGCCATAGATCTCGATCCAGATACCTGGTCTGTGCAATATCGTCTACCGCTTTTTAGCTAATTGTAGGATGATCAACCATGGCGATATACTAATTTGAACTTGTTTTTATTAAATTAGCTCCTTATTCTTGCAGTGGCATAAAATTACCCAGCTCAAGCGCGCAATCAGATTCCAATTAAGAGTTGTAATTTCCCAGCTCAGCCCACTTATACTTGCTTTCCTTTTTGGTTTTTCCAATTTCTAATTCTAAATACTAATAGTTGGCAAATGAATGAAATAACCAACATCAGAGGAATTGTGCTCCGAAGTCAATTGATGAAATTTTCACCGATCAAATGATGCTATTTAAGGAAGTTGACCTTCTCCTAGCTGAAGTCAACAGCCTTGTTCAGCAAGCTCTTGATCTATCGAAGACAACAATATGCTATGAGGTGACATTTTTTTAAAATTACTTTGCATATACGCCTTTTTTTCTTAATATAAGATGTTGAACTGATTAACGGATCTATCAATGTTATAGTTTGCATAATATGTACTGTAGTACTTTTTATTGACTTGGCTTTTTATTCTTGCAGCAAACACCAACGTTTCGTAACGTAGTAACTGAATTAAACAGATTGAGGATAACTACTACAGTTGAGCCTCGAAATCTTTTTCGAAGAAGTTTCGATTTGGCTGATAAAATTAACTTTCTCCTCCGGACCCAAGTCATTGCCCTCAAATCCCTAGTAGCCAACCCCAAATCCCCATACAGAACTGTAACTCTCTCTCTCTCTCTCTCTAGTATCTGTCTTTAAATCCCAGCGAAACTGTTGGCCCGTGTAAATTATACTTAGAACAAGTCAAGCTATTAAGCTGCCTATTGGGCCCATGTAATGATGTTCTCAGAAGAATATTGTTCACCACCCCAAGGAGATATAATTGCCCTGGATATGTAGTCTGTTACTACTCTCTGATTCTCTCTTATGCACAACTACACACATCTGCCTTAACGTTGTGTTCTCATTTGGCAGCATGCTGGTGGTTGGATATCTGGATGCTTCAGACAATGTGGAAGGTCGAGTCCCACATATGGAAGAATACGTGAAACCAAGTCTTCTTCTTCAGATGCTGCTCTGGAGCGATGACGTGGAAAAGAAATTCTAAAGGTACTAACTACTAGAACAAGTATTAATAGATACGGATTGTTTTGTAATCGTTTATAATATAATAGATATGGGTGGTTGTATTACTTATTTACAAGGCTAATGAGAGTACGTGGCGTTTGTTGGGTGTCCCATATGTGTTTCTCTGAGAAATATTTTGTTTTCAATGCTGAAGGGGTTAAAGAATTTTGACCTCTGCTGATTTTTCTTTTCCAGGGCTGTGGCTTTTCCGTTCTACAGAAGAAAAAGTGATCTGTCTCGCAGGCGTAGTAGTATACATGGATGAATGGGAACTGTGTGAATACTGCATAGGAAGTCTGTTTGATGATGTATAGAGAGATTTTATAGTAAGCCCCCATTATTTCTTTACACTTAACACTCAATTCATTTCAATCATACCAATACAAAAACTAGAAGGTTTGTTGGGAAAACATTTTCCCAAACATATTCGAAGATGGCAAAAGCATACTCTTTGATCCAAGGAGAAAGAAAGTTTATAGATGTTGTGTAGCTCTTTTAGATTCTTTCTATATTGCTTCAATGATGTTTTCCTTTTGGTATTACTGTAAATATGCATCCACTTAACACTGCTTCTGAAAGCTTAGGAGGAGAGGAGAGAAAATATTAGGAATGAGAGATTGAGAATTGTAAAGAAACAAACATGATTTTCTTTGACAGTTTATATGCAAGAGAAACCTTTCCTTCCTTTGTTTTAGTACTCGGGAAATGAAAGTTGTTCATTTCATTTGTTTGGTAAGCACAAATTCCGGAAACACTTTCCCGAGAGAGGGAAAAGTAGGGGGTAAAACCATTCATCTCAAAACACATGGGATTGATTTTCCCATGTGATTTCCAAGCATTTATTACAAAAATTTTAGACAATAATATTCTTACCTAAATGCTTTTCATGTTTTATCAAACACCAGAAAGGAAATTTGACAGGAATTTAGTTTCCCACCTCCATGGGAAAGATAAGGGAATTGATTTCCCTTTTGTGAACCAAACGAGGCCTTAGTGTTAAACTCTCCAAGGTTTTTACTCATAGTTGAACCCAAAACCGCCTAAATGGGAAAATACAAATGAGTCTTCAATCATCTCCAATGCAATATGAAGTGGAGAAAAAAAATTAATTTAGAAGTGTGAGGTAATCATCTAAAATTTCAATGACTAAAATATGAGCATACATATATCAAATATCTACTACACACACTTTTGGTTGGAAATTCTCTTAAGATTTTGCGGAGATGATTTGCGTATTTTAAAGATTATCACAACCAAGTTTTATGAAAAAATTCATTATAAGCCAATCAAGTCAAGCAAGTAATCTTGATCTAAAATTGATACCAATCCTTCATTTTATTTTATTTTATTTTTGGTTTATTCAAGCCTTTAAATTGAACTAAACTTGTCTCAATTACATGAAATATAAATAAATTTATAAAGGGACAATTAAAAAAAAGGTCTTATTAGAGAAAGATTTTCACACTAAAGCCAATGAATAATTTTTTTGTAAATAAAGGGCCTATTTTTTATTTTATTAATAATATGACATGAGTTTTTTTTTTCATTATAAAATGACATCCCAACCCTTAAAATAAACTAAAAAAATACCAATATGCATTAAAATATGGATTGCAATATGAACTTTACAGTTTATATTTCACTGCAATATGAACTTTGCAGTCCATATTTTTGGTGCAAAGTTTATATTGTAGTCCATATTTTACTGCAATGTGAACTTTGGAGTCCATATTTCTAGTGCAAAGTTCATATTGCAGTCCATATTTCACTGCAATATTCATATTTTTTGTGCAAATTTCATAAAGAGGGGGTAATTTAGGTAATATATAACATGTTTTTATTAATTAAATGATATTTAAATTTATTTAAATACCTTCATTTAAAATATAAAATAAAATAGGCCTATTACACTAATTACCAATTAAAAATAGGCCCTTCATTCAAAAAAATATTATTCATTGGAGTTTTGGTAAAAATCAATATGTGGTAAGACCTTCTACCTAATTTCTAGATTTATAAAAAACACCATTGAAAATAGCTTAAGTGTCTATTTAGCGTTATTTGTCACACTAGTAGTAGCACTCATCCTATCTGAATAGCCCATGATACTGAAGAAATTGTTATAGGTAAAGAGAATGTACAACCGACCCATCATATACCTTTGCCCCAAAGATACATAGAATTGCCCCAATTTTTTTAAAGGTACTAAAAAAATGTTTGCAGCAGGATTTGAATGTTGGCAAAAATACAATTTATGCCTTTGCCAAACCACCGAACCATAATATATTCAATATATTAACCTTCTCTCTTTAAATTATATATGTTAGTAGCATATATGTAGAATTAATCTAATGATAAACACTTAATATTGTCATTCATACGCTCATTTTCGGAGTTGTTTGACGCGTTTATTTCTTTAAAACTACTCGGTTTGCCAACTTATTTCGCGATTAGTCTCGTAGCACTTTTGTATTTAACAATGCTTGGAAAGGCACACATTTTTGTGTTTATTTTGGTGTCTCTAGATTTCAAGAAATATTGTATTTAATACAATGGTGAAATTTTCCATGGGACAAAAAGAATCAAAGAAAGTGGAAGTCTCCATGTCCATGTGATTAAAGAGCATCCAAAAAAGTAGAAGTCTCCATGTGATTAAAGGAAGAAAGTGGAAATCTCCATGTGATGGTGTCTTTAGATTTCAAGAAATGTTGTATTTAATACAATGGTGGAATTTTTCATGGGACAAAAGGAATCAAAGAGAGTGGAAGTCTCCATGTCCATGTGATTAAAGAAAAAAAGTGGAATTCTCCATGTGATTAAAGAGCCAAAAACTTGACGCGCCGAAAATACTTCCGTGCTAAGGTACCCAAGTGCAGGTTGTCAAGTTATAATACTTGGTAAGTCCAAGTGTCGAACATCAACCATTAAAATCAACCAATTAAATTGTCTTAACAAAACCTTGGACTCGTAATCACCACATCGTCTTTCCGACTATCCTTGTGGTTCGACACTTGGACTTACCAAGTATTATAACTTGACAACCTGCACTTGGTACCTTAGCACGGAAGTATTTTCGGCGCATCAAGTTTTTGGCTCTTTAATCACATGGAGAATTCCACTTTTTTTATTTAATCACATAGACATGGAGACTTTCACTCTCTTTGATTCCTTTTGTCCCATGGAAAATTCCACCATTGTATTAAATACAACATTTCTTGAAATCTAAAGACACCATCACATGGAGATTTCCACTTTCTTCCTTTAATCACATGGAGACTTCTACTTTCTTGGATGCTCTTTAATCATATGGAGACTTCTACTTTCTTGGATGCTCTTTAATCATATGGACATGGAGACTTCCACTTTCTTTGATTCTTTTTGTCCCATGGAAAATTCCACCATTGTATTAAATACAATATTTCTTGAAATCTAGAGACACCAAAATAAACACAAAAATGTGTGCCTTTCCAAGCATTGTTAAATACAAAAGTACTACGAGACTAATCGCGAAATAAGTTGGCAAACCGAGTAGTTTTAGAGAAATAAACGCGTCAAACAACTCCAAAAATGAGCGTATGAATGACAATATTAAGCGTTTATCATCTAACATCATATATAAGTGAAAAAAATCTCAAGATTCTAGGGGTCGCCCGCCCACCCGCCGGCCTATGTGGGTCCACCCCGTGGTGGCGATATAATTGTGTTGATAGAAAAGTCAAAAATAAAATTTTAAAAAAATTAATCTCAAGGATAGTATATCTAGAGTGACTTTTAATTACCATTAGTTTTAACTCCAAGTTTTTAGATCGAGGATGATTGTAGAAAGGACAAAAGGATTTAAGATTTTATAATTTTTGTTATTATTTTCGTTAACATGTGTATTTCCCATTGTGATCTTGCTCATTTTTTTCAATAAGCAAGATTGATAAATTTTGGATAAACAAGTATCATTGGTTTCCTATATGTAGAGGAAGAGTTGAACTGATTAACTAAGGTGTCGTTTGATAAACAAACCAAAAACTAAAACTAAAAAAGTTGTTTGTTTAGATGGTATTTAGTAAAAAAACTAAAAATTGAAAACTAAAAAAGCTATTTGTTTAGTTCTAAAAATTTGCATCTAAAAAAATGTTGTTTGTTTGAATATAACATATCTGAAAATTGAATTTTTTTAGTATAACAATTTTGCCCTTATTATTTTATGAAGTTCCATGAATATATATAATATATGTATACGCATTTGTGTGTGTATGTAGATGCATGTATATGCGTTTATGTGTGGTGATAGTAATGAAGGAAAGAAGGATGGTGAAGAAGAAAAGGAGATGGGTGAGATTGATCATGACAACAAGGATAAAGAAGGAAAGAAAAACGTCCAATATAAGGTGCATGACCATTGCTGCGGTGATTATCCGTGGGATGAGGTTTTCTATAGTTGCTCCGGCAATTGTTACGATGGAGAATATGGTAATGGTGGAGGAGAAGGAGGAGGAGGATGAGAAGGAGGAGGTGGTGGTGGTGGATGTAGTTGTTGTGGTGGTGTAGGCGGTAGTTGTGGAGGCAGTGGTGGTAGTGGCAGTGGTGGGGGCTGCTATGTATTTTTGTTAAAAGAAAAATGGTAAAATGGATATTTTATACTCTTTAAAATTAAGTTTAAGATTTCAGTGGCAAAGTTGATACTTAAAATTTTAGATGAAAATTTTAAATTTTAAGTGGTAAAAATTAAGTGTTTACTTCATTTTTTGAGTTGCCGAACAACTTTTTAAACAACTTAAATCTGAAAATTTTAAGTTTTCATATTGAAGTGGCATTTTAAGTGTCAAATGAACACCCCTTCAGTTCTAAAAACTGTATCTAAAAAAATGTTATTTGTTTGAATATAACACATCTAAAAACTGAATTTTGTTTAGTATGACAATTTTACTTTTATTAGTTTATTTGAATCACATGATTCTAAGGCTCCGTTTGATAGCAACATGGAAAATGAAAAGAAAAATAACTAATTTAGGTGAGAAGGTGGAAAATAAGTTGAGGGATGTGGTGAGATTAACTCTTGCCTTTTGTTTTTTTCCATGACAAAATTTTTTTTGGGTGATAGAGGAGAAAAATTTTCCACAAAATATTAACGGAAGATAGAGGACATATACTTACAAAAATGAGCATGAAATGGAGAGAATCTCATCATATGCCTCAACTTATTTTCCATCTTCTCACTCAAATTAGTTGTTTTTATTTTCATTTTCCATGTTGCTATTAAACGGAGCCTAAAATGTAAAAAGATAAAATAGGTATTTTACACTATTTAAAGTTAAGTTTTAAGTGATAAATTTACTACCTAAAATTTTTGATGAAAATTTTCAGTTTAAAGTGTCAAAAATTAAATTGGTACTTAATTTTTTTGATTAACAAATAATTTTGAAACCACTTAAATCTGAAAACTACTTTTAAGTTTTTAGATTTAAGTGGTACAAACAAACAACTCCTAAGATATGTGATCACCCAAAATCATGTTGACTAAACTCATAAAATTTATTTTTTAATATAATATAATATTGTATTTATATTTTTCTTTCATTACAAGAAATTTATATGAAATTTACTCGAAACTTATAAATAAAATAAAAATTACATTAAAAGTAACTAAAACCAAATAGATCTTCTACGAATAAAAATTAATCGCAATGCGCAAAAGTTTGTCCGAATTAACAAACCTCTTTGAAACAAAACAAAAAGCATCGTGAAACTTAACGATTTACCCCTCAAAATTAAATAAAGGCGGGGTTCATTCAAAATTAGATTCTCCCTCTCTCTCGCGCGCTCTCCCCTCTCTCTCTCAGTCGTTACTTCTTCTTTGGAATTGGCGGTGGGTACTGTTTGAATTGAAGCTGATCTTCTTCTTCTTCTTGTTCAAGAAGAGCAATAATGGCAGTAAGTAGTAATTTCACTTCTTCTATTTCTGCTTGGAATTTATGAACAATTCTCTGTCAGTATATTATATATATTGCGATGAATAGGTTTCAATTTTTGGGCTAAAGGGAAGAAGAAATTTCTCTGGTTTCTCCTTTTCTTCCGATTGTTTTAATTTCATTTGATTTGATTTGTTATTGTTCTTTATATACCAGGCTTTCCTAATTTATATTTCTCAATGTCTATATATGTATGGATCAAGAATAAGGGCATTATTAGGTTTTCATTTCTTGGCAATTCACAGTTAGTGTTTTCTTAGGGAAAAATTATTCATAATTTAATGTTTTTAATTGCTTCTGCAAAATAAGTGTTCATAATTTAGGGTTTTGTTTGGTGTATTACATTACAATTTAGGGAAAATTTGTTCGTAATTTTGGGTTCTAAATTGCTTCTATAGAAAGTGTGATCATAATTTAGGGGGTCTTGTGTGGTGTATTACATTACTTTTGGTGTTGTTGTGGAATTATTGACACGTGATTTATGCAACTGATCAATATGCAGTTTATTGTAAGCAAATTAATATAAACTTTGTGCAGTATTTTTTTCAAACTTGATTATATATATATATATATATATATATATTTATTAAAGAAACTAAAGTCCCCAACTCTTTTATGGACCATCTCTTTCATTTGACTTCATTCCTATTTATTTGTTGATCTTTTATGTCAATCTATGACTAAGGATGAAAATGGAACTCATATCTGGTAATTGATGATGTCAACCGATCTGGTCCTCACTTTATCAATCTATATTAAGAGTAATTGCTGCAGTATTTATCTTATCTTGCTTGAGAAGAGTAGCATTTAATATAGTCTAATTAAGAGTTAATTACTATTTACTAGTGGTTTAAGAGTTTACTAGTATTGAACTTTAGATTCCATTTAAGATAGCTTCTCATGCCTCGCACAATTTAAGTGAAGTATGATTTCCTTTTATATATGCAAAAAGTTCTCAAACGGACGAATGGGATGTAGACTCTATGGAACCAGATGTTACTCTCTCTCTTTCTCTCTCTCTCTCTCTCACTCTCACTCTTTCCAGGCTGGAAATCTGAATGTTGTGTTACTTATGAAATAAAATTTCTATACTCATCAATTATTTTTACCCTTTTCAGGCTGTTAACTCTATGCCCAATACTTGTTACATGCAAATTGACTGAACACCTACAATCACTACCAAAGCATTCGTTACTTATTTAGAAAGCTCTAATAGTGTGCTCCATTGCATTTCTTTTCCTTGGGAAAATCCCAAAGTTCCACTTTGTTCATCTTTATTGGTATTTGATTGCATTAAATTTCCAAGAATTCAGTTTCATGCTACAACTTGTTTTAGCTAAATTCCACAACCCCCCACCCAAAAGAATTCAATGCTATATCTTGTTAACCTATTAAATTCATCCTAGTTCCTTCCCCATTTTCCCAATTCATTCACTTAAGGTGTACCCGGTTTTGGTTTACACGGGAAATAATTGAGTTTCTTGGAATTGTTTTACATAGTAAACAAAAGCTTAGGAGATAGAGATGGTTTCTGGATTGATGTAGAACAAGTTATACCTGGGAATTGAAATTTATGCAATCAAACACTACAAAAGGAGAAACGTATGGAGTGTTGGAAATTTATGTGGTAAGTGTAATCCAGAAGGATGGTCTGTCACAAAAAGTTTACACCAGAAAATGTTTTTAGCATCAAGGATATCAAGGTACAAGTTTTAGATGGCACGGACTGCAAGCTCTCTTCTGCCAAAGCTTTTGTTCCTGTTTCCGTATTAAGCTATCGATCGACAAATGGTTGTAGTATAAAACCAAGAAAGTAAACCATGTCTGTTGAATGCACTAATAGGGAAAAAACAAGTTTTGTACTAGCAAGTTTTTTTCACTTTGCTCCTTACCCTTGTAACAGGAGGAGGAGAATGCACCGAATGTCGGGTGCTCAGAAATTAAAGAAGTAGATGATGACTCGGAAAGCAATAAAGCCAGTCCTAGCAAAGCTGTAATTTTTTTCTCTCATATCTTTGATGCGAAATTTGCTTAAAATGCTAAGCACGCACCAATACCCAATTACTCATCCCTGCTTAGTGGGAAAAACAGCTATTGGATCACCTATGAAATTTGGCTAAAGCTGAAGTAATAGCATACATTCTTCCAATTTTGATGGTCCTAATGGGTCCATGAGATGAAGTTCAAGGATAAATAAACTCAGGGTAGAATATATAGATATAGCCTGTTATAGCTGTTACCTTTCTTGTTTACTCAAATTGTGACGTCTTTTCATGTTTTTCATTACAACTTATTTTGTATTGACTTGTTTATTTAGTAAGTAATGTGTTTATTTAAACCCTTTTATTGTGTTTTGTATTGATTATAAGTTGGGCCATGGCGTTCAGAATGTTAGAAATTAATTAGTTAAAATGGCAGCATTAAAAGTTTGGCATGAACTAAGCTTTGTTTGGTTATTAGGGGAGGCTTTAACTTAGTGACTAATTAGTACTTCAATAAAGATTGTCTTATGAATAATCTGTAATATCTGAAAGTTTTGAATTATTTGCACAAATTAAACTTGCACAGATATCTCTTCCAATTATATTTTGGGTTTGATGTAGATGCTTTCTAGCTTTGACTCATGAAATGCTATTGACATTTTCAGGCAGTTAATTCTGTGCCGAAGACTTGTTACATGCACATTGACTTGACACCTACAAACACTAACAAAGCGGTGCACGCTTGTTTAGAAAGCTCTAAGAGTGTGTTTGGCTGTACTTCATATCCATGACAAATGCCCAATAACCCTTTTTTTCCATCTTTAGTTGTTTTCGATTACATTAGTTTTTAAGGGGAACATTTTTTACTAGTTGTTGTAATCAAATTATGTTCTTTTTTATGGAATCCATTAGCCATCTCCGCCTAAACTTTTGGTTTCATAAAGTCATTTTCAATGTAAAACAATTCTGAGGATTTTATTTTTTTGGGTCTTTCTCCGAGTTGTCCCTTGCACCACATTGTATGTGAGATTCATATACCGCGTCAGAAGGAACTCAATTCTTTACGATGTTAACCAATCAAATGCACTGTATTTCATCTCCATTTTCTCTATACATTCCCTTTATGGCGCGCCTGGTTTTGGTATACACTCAAAAGATTGAGTCCCTTGGAATTGTTTTACATAGAAAACAAAACCTTAGGGTGGAGAGATGGTTTTTATATTTTATGGAAAATAGAAAAAAAAAGTAAATAATTTTAAAATAAATTGTAGAATGGCAATTGATTTCTTGAAAATTTTTATGCAATCAAACATCACAGAACATGAAAAATATGGATTCTTGGGTGTTTTCTATGGAATCAAGTGTAATCAAATGCATCCTTATTGTTTCAAGCAAGATTAGCATAATGGAAATTGAGCTTACAATTTTAGATGGCCTGGACAGCAACCCTCGTCAGTCCTCATCCAAATGATTGTAATGTGCGAATATGCTCAATGTATAATGCGTAGAGCATAATTTGA
Organism: Lonicera japonica; assembly: GCA_021464415.1. Lineage (NCBI taxonomy): Eukaryota > Viridiplantae > Streptophyta > Magnoliopsida > Dipsacales > Caprifoliaceae > Lonicera > Lonicera japonica. The sequence continues at coordinate 171,242 of JAKCWG010000806.1, forward strand.
AAGAAACTAAAAGACAAGTGAGTGATCATTTGCATTGTTGCCTTTCTATGCCCGGTGAGTAGGATCTGTTAACTGTTAGAAGTTTAGTATTTTATTTGAATAAATTCAGTTGGTTTAGTCACCAAGTAGTTAGTCATTTATCTAGCCTTTAGGAATCCCACTAAATTAGGAGTCTGTTGATGTGGAGATTATCCTTATCTCTTTGAGTAGTTTGTTATTGTTCTCCCCTATTTAAGTTTGCTGTGTCCATGAATAAATATGTTGAAACTCAGTTTTGTATTTTTCATGTTCTTAAACTTGTTTAAGTTTACATTTCAACATTTTGGTATCAGAGGAAGGTTGATCCCGATTGAAGCAGCAGTCTTCTACTTGCAGCAGCAAGACCCAATGGCACCTGACAACAATTATTTGCAACCATCCATTCCTCGCTTCGATGGTCACTATGATCATTGGAGCATGTTGATGGAAAATTTCTTGCGGTTGAAAGAGTTCTGGGGTGTTGTTGAAGACGGGATTCCCCAGCAAGCAAGTGGAGTGGCGTTGACAGATGCACAACAAAAGAAAGTGGATGACCAGAAGCTGGAAAATCTTAAGGCAAAAAACTACTTATTCCAGGCGATTGATCGTGCCATCCTGGAGACTATCCCTGAAAAGGATACCGCTAAGCAGATCTGGGACTCCAGGAAGAAGAAGTATCAAGGCACAACAAGGGTGAAACGTGCACAACTTCAAGCTCTTCGCAAAGAATTTGAGATACTTCATATGAAAGCCGGAGAGTCTGTCACTGAGTACTTCTCAAGAACCCTTTCAATAGCAAACAAAATGCGTATCCATGGCGATAAGATGCAGGATGTCAGCATAGTCAAAAAAATTCTGCGGTCGATGACTTCAAAATTCGACTATGTGGTGTGTTCTATTAAGGAGTCAAATGACATCGATGAGTTATCAATCGATGAACTGCAAAGTTCTTTGCTAGTACATGAACAAATAATGCTTGTCCATACCGAAGAAGAGCAGGCTTTAAAGGTCACAACCCGTGAAGCACAACCACCATGGAGAGGTTCAGGAAGAGGTCGGGGCTGGGGTCAAGGATGAGGACGAGGACAAGGATGAGGAGGAGAGTGGTATAGACCCGACAAATCCAATATTGAGTGCTTTCGCTGTCACAATAAAGGCCATTACCAGTGTGAATGCACTGTCACTAACAACACAACAAAGGAGGATGAGTCTAATTTCGTAGGAACCGAAGAAGAAACTCTCCTGATGGCCTATCTCGATAAAGAGGGGATGCAATCACATATGTGGTACTTGGATTCCGGGTGCAGCAATCACATGTGCGGTAACAAATCTCTATTTTCTGATTTGGATGAATCTTTTATAGATAGTGTGAAACTTGGAAATAATACAAGAATTTATGTTATGGGCAAAGGCAATGTCAAATTGAAAGTTAGAGATCATGTTGTTACTATTTCTAGTGTGATCTATGTCCCAGAGTTGAAGAGTAATCTTATTAGCATGGGGCAGTTGCAAGAAAGGGGGTATGTAATCACCATTGAGAAAGGTTGCTGCAAAATTCAACATCCCCAAATGGGTTTGTGTGCCACAGTCACCATGACAACGAATAGGCTGTTTCCATTACATATTGGAAATGATATACAAGCTTGTTTTTCAACTAAGCTAGAAAATTCAACACGGTTGTGGCATTTTCGCTATGGTCACTTGAGCTTCAACGGGTTGAACACTCTACAACGGAAGAAGATGGTAACAGGGCTTCCTTCAATCGTTTTTAACTCCAATATATGTGAAGAATGTGTTGTGGGCAAACAACATCGTGACTCTTTCCAAAAAGGGCATGCATGGAGAGCTAAGGAAGTACTGCAACTTGTTCACTCGGACATTTGTGGTCCAATCAGTCCAGCCTCAAACAGTAACAAGAGGTATTTTATCACTTTTATTGATGACTATAGTAGAAAAACTTGGGTCTATTTCTTACAAGAAAAATCTGAAGCATTCACTATGTTTAAAAAGTTTAAAGCCTTTGTTGAGAAAGCATCAGGAAAAGCGATTAAAATTCTTCGTACAGATCGTGGTGAGGAATTTAATTCTCATGAGTTTGCAAATTTCTGTTCAATGCATGGAATTCGCAGACAACTTACAGCAGCCTACTCACCACAACAAAACGGGGTGTCTGAGAGGAAAAACCGTAGTATCTTAAACATGGTGCGAAGTATTTTAGCAAAAAGAAATACTCCAAAGAGTTTTTGGCCTGAAGCAGTCAATTGGAGTATCCATGTGTTGAACAAAAGTCCCACTCTTGCCGTAAAGAACATGACACCACAAGAAGCTTGGAGTGAGAAAAAGCCAGCGGTTGACCATTTCAGAATTTTTGGGTGCATAGCCTATGCACATGTTCCAGATGAAACGAGGAAGAAGCTTGATGATAAAGGGATGAAGTGTGTGTTTATTGGGGTGAGCAAAGAATCCAAGGCGTACAGGTTATACAATCCTATTACTAAAAAGATCATCATCAGCCGTGATGTTCTTTTTGACGAAGAAAACTCATGGGATTGGAGTAATACAGTGGAGCATCAAATTCCAATGGGTTCTGATGATAGAGAACCTTCACATGAGACAGAGAAGGAGCTAGAAACCACTGACGAGCAGCAGCCACTACATTTAACTGACGAGCAGCAACCACTACATTCACCAGGAAATTCTAGTTATATTGATGAGCAGCAGTCACTAGATCCACCAGAAAATTCTAAACCTGAACGCGGAAAGAAGAGACCATCTTGGATGCTTGATTACGAGAGTGGTGGAGATTTTTCGGATAAGGAAACAACTGCACACTTTGCCTTGTTTGCAGATTGTGATCCTCTAAGCTTTGAAGAGGCAATTCTTGATGAAAAATGGCAAAAGGCGATGGATGCGGAAATCAATTCCATAGAAAAGAATGATACGTGGGAATTGACAGACCTTCCCAAAGGACAGAGCACTATTGGTGTTAAATGGGTGTATAAAACCAAACTTGATGAGAAGGGAGAAATTGACAAATATAAGGCGCGTTTGGTGGCAAAAGGGTACAAGCAGAAGTTTGGTGTCGACTACAAAGAGGTTTTTGCTCCTGTTGCAAGAATGGATACCATCCGACTTGTGGTGTCAATAGCTGCTCAAAACTCTTGGCCTATTTATCAATTAGACGTCAAATCAGCATTCCTACATGGCGATCTCCAAGAACAGGTCTATATTGATCAACCTCTTGGTTATGTGCAACAAGGAAGTGAAGATAAGGTATTCAGATTGAAAAAGGCTTTATACGGACTGAAGCAAGCACCCCGAGCTTGGTACAGCCGTATCGAGGCCTATTTTTGTGCTGCTGGTTTTCAGAAATGTCCTTACGAGCATACTCTTTTTCTTAAATCTGGAGTTGGAGGAAAATTTCTTGTGGTGTGCTTGTATGTTGATGATCTGATCTATACGGGGAATGACGAAGCCTTGTTTGAAGATTTCAAGCAATCCATGATGAGAGAGTTCGATATGACTGACTTGGGGTTAATGCGGTATTTTCTTGGATTAGAAGTGAATCAATCTTGGACTGGTGTGTTTATTTCACAAAAGAAATATATACACGAGATCTTAAAAAAGTTTCGCATGGAGAATTGCAATTCTGTCAGTACACCAACAGAATTTGGGGTGAAATTAATGAAGAATTCTGGAGGAAAGAAAGTTAATAGCACCTTGTACAAGCAGATTGTGGGGAGTTTAATGTACGTGACTGCTACGAGGCCCGACATAATGCATGGGGTCAGTTTAATAAGTCGTTACATGGAGAATCCGACAGATGAGCATCTAATAGCAGCAAAGAGGATATTTCGTTACTTGAAAGGCACTAGTGATTTAGGAATTTTTTATGAGAAGGAAAATAACTCAGGTCTTATTGGGTTTACAGATAGCGACTATGCCGGTGATGTTGATGATCGAAGGAGTACCACTGGACATGCATTTATGATGGGCACTGGGGCTGTTTCTTGGTCATCAAAGAAACAACAAGTTGTTACTCTATCCTCGACAGAAGCTGAGTTCATTGCTGCTGCATCTTCTGCGTGTCAAACCATTTGGTTGAGAAGAATGCTTGAACAATTATGCTGCCATCAGAAGGAACCTACTGTTATCTATTGTGATAATAGTTCAGCTGTCAAGCTATCAAAAAATCCCGTGCTACATGGAAGAAGTAAACATATTGATGTGAGGTATCATTTTCTTCGTGACTTGACAAAGGATGGAACTTTTGATTTAGTTTTCTGCAAGAGTGAGGATCAGATTGCAGATATTCTGACCAAGTCTCTAAAGCCTGTTGTGTTTGTCAAACTTCAAAAATTACTTGGAGTATGTTCAAGGAAAGAAGCTACTGGGAATGCATACGAGATGGATGCTAGAGCCGTTTTTTTTAAACTGGTGTCTTGGGGACTTCCAGTTTAAGGGAGGGTGTTAGAAGTTTAGTATTTTATTTGAATAAATTCAGTTGGTTTAGTCACCAAGTAGTTAGTCATTTATCTAGCCTTTAGGAATCCCACTAAATTAGGAGTCTGTTGATGTGGAGATTATCCTTATCTCTTTGAGTAGTTTGTTATTGTTCTCCCCTATTTAAGTTTGCTGTGTCCATGAATAAATATGTTGAAACTCAGTTTTGTATTTTTCATATTCTTAAACTTGTTTAAGTTTACATTTCAACATTAACTTCCTGTTTCAAAGTTGTTTGTTGATTGTTCCAGATGATGTTGTATCACCAAGTAATGCAAAAGTTCAAAATGAAAATGAGCTATTGCACATACGAGGGAGAAATGGAAATCTAGTACCAGTTTTCTTTGTGCTAAGAGGGAGGAAAGGAAAGCAAAACCATCCGAACGGTCCAAACCTGAGGTTTTGCTAAAGTTGACGGAATACCCTTATTTTTCTTGCAGCAGGAGAAGGAACAAGTGTTAGATACCGAGTCGATGTCCGAAAAATATTATAAAGTTAAATATCTCAGATTCAAGGTCGATAAGCTCCGCTCCCAAGTCGATATCCTCAAGTTCAAAATTGATGACCTCAAATATGGCCCTAGATCTCGATCTAGATACGTGGTCTGTGTAATACCGTCTACTGCTTTTTAGCTAACTGTAGGATGATCAAACACCCTGGTATACTACTTTGAACTTGTTTTTATTGAATTGGCTCCTTATCCTTGCAGTGGCATAAAATTATCCAGCTCAGCTCTCAAATTTCCCAGCTCACACGCGCAATTAGACTCCGATCAAGAATTGTAATTTCCCAGCTCAGCCCGCTTAGACTTGCTTTCCCTTTTTCCAATTTTTAATCCTAAATGCTAATAGTTGGCAAATGAATGAAATAAATTTAGCTGCAAACTATACTCTATGGAACTACTAAAATTATTAAGCTACCTAATAGGTCCATGCTTAAAATGTTCAGGAATGCATACAACTCATTGCTTAGATATATATATATATATATATGCATGTGTGTGTGCGTGCATTTGTAAATTAATTTGATGAGAGGCCTCCAATCAAATAAATATTGTTCTGATTTGGGCAGCGCTCTACCATTCTGAGATATCAAAACCATCAACAAGATGGAAGGTCCAATCTCTCACATGAAAGAGTACTTGAAGATGAAAGGCCAGAGGTATTATTTATTTATATATCTATCTGGGTTTTATTTGTTGTAATTATAATGGCTGGTGAGAGTGCCATTTGTTGGACCATGGCCGGTGTGCTCAAAAGAATGGAAACTAACATAATAAGATATTTTGATGATGACAAAATGGCATATATTCGTGTGCATAAAAGCAACCAAGAAAGAAAGTTGTTTCTTTGATTCTTTTGGATATATAGAATAGGAAAAAAAAGGAAAACTATTTTGACTACAAATAGTTTTTGGGTTTTTGTGCATACCTCTGTTTTTTTATTGGCTCCTGATTCTTATGCTTGCAGGAGCAACAAGAGCAAGAAGCACCAAAGTCTTGCAAGTCAGAAAAAGAATCTGAAACTGCACACCAATGCTATCCGAGTAAGGGAAAATCTTCCTCAATTGACTTCTCCAAGTCCGAGCAACATCAGGAGGAGGATTGTATGGGATCCCCGAAGTCAATTGATGAAATTTTATCCGATCAAATGATGCTGCATGGGGAAATTAACCATCTCCTAGCCGAAGTCAATGGCCTCATTTCCCAAGCCCGTGATCTATCCAAGGCAACAATATGCCACGAGGTGATATTTTTCTTAAATTATGTTGCCTATAATCCCTTTTTTTAATATAAGATGTTGGCAACAAAGGGATCTACTAATGTTATTTTTGAGTTCACATAATATGTATTGTAGTACTTTTTATTTACTTGGCTTCTTATTCTTGCAGCAAGCTCCAACATTTCCCAACATAGTAGAGGAATTAAAAAGATTGGGGTTGACTAATACCATTGAGCCTCGAAGTCTTTTCCGGACAAATTTGGACTTAGCTGATAAATTTAACCTTCTCCGGACCCAAGTTATGGCCCTCAATTCCCTAGTCGCCAACCCCAAATCCCCACTTAGAACTGTAATCCTCTCTCCCGCTGTCTAGTTCTATATTTAAATCCCAGTAAAACTTTTGGCACATGCAAATTATACGATAAAACAAGTCAAGCTATTAAGCTACCTGTTGGGCCCATGTAATGATGTTCTAAAACTGGAAACTCAATCAGGAAGAATATTGTTCACCACCCCAAGTAGAGATAATTGTCCTAGATATGTAGGCTGTTACTACTCTCTTTCTCTTCTGACGCACAAATACGCCCATCTGCTTTAACTTTGTGTTCTCATTTGGCAGCGTGCTGGTGGTTGGATATCTGGATACTTCCAACAAGGTGGAAGATCGAGTCCCACACTTGGAAGAACACGTGAAGCCGAGTCTTCTTCCTCGGCTGCTGCTCTGGAGCGACGACGTGGAAAAGAAATTCTAAAGGTACTAACTACTAATACCACTACTACAGTACTACTAATATTAATAGATACGGATTGTTTTGTAATCGTTTATAATATAATAGATATGGGTTGTTGTATTACTTATTTACAAGGCTAATGAGGGTATGTGGCTCATATGTGTTTCTCTGAGAAATATTTGGTTTTCAATGATGAAGGGGTGAATGTATTTTGACTGACCTCCGTTGGTTTTTCTTGTGCAGGGCTGTGGCTTTTCGTTTCTACAGAAGAAAAAGTGAGCTATCTCGGAGGTGTAGTAGTATACATGGGTGACTGGGAACTGTGTGAATACTGCATAGGAAGTCTGTTTGATGATGTATAGAGAGAGTTTATGGTAAGCCCCCATTCTTGCTTTACACTTAACGCATTCATTTCAATCATACCAATACAGAAACTAGAAGTTTTGTTGGGAAAACAATTTCCCAAACATATTCGAATATCGCAAAAGCGTACTCTTTGATCCAAGGAGAAAGAAAGTGTATAGATGTTGCTGTGTAATTCTTTTAGATTCTTTCTAATTTCTATATTACTTCAATGATGTTTTGCTTTTGGTATTTCTGTAAATATGCATTCTCATGTTTCAGATACAACCATTTAACATTGTTCTTGAAAGCTTAGGAGGAGAGGAGAGATGGAGAATTGTAAAGAAAAAGAAAATGATTTTCAATGATTTTTTTATATGTTGGAGAAACCTTTTATCTTTTGAACTTTATTCTTAAACTCTCCAAGGTTCTGCATTTTAAGAATTGTCTTTCAACTATCTATACCCTTTTATGTGAATTATTTGCACTCTAGGATGGTCCATCTCATAACAACATTGAAAAAGAAAATAAAAATATTTAATTTTGTTGAGAAATTATAAAATAAGTTAAAATTTGAAACATGTGGTGAGATGTCTTGCTCCTACCAAATACATAGAAGGATTTCTTTATAATTTGCTATAATCACTAGGATATATTTTAAAATATTTGTATATTACAAATACACTTATTTTTTTTTTTAAGGTCTTTACACATACCCTTGACAAACTTTGTAGATTCTTGCCTATTTATATATGTAAATTTGGTGTTTTCTTCTCCTATTTTGCAGTTTGGGTTCATTGTTATGACTCTGAATTATAAGTATTTTTTTTCTGTTCTGTCTATGCGTTAATTTTTATTTATCGAAAACCATTTGATTAGATTCACATGTGGGATATAATAGAAGGCACCATGCTATTTAACTACTTTTTATTTTATTAAATTAAATAATCTTCATGTTAATTTAGATATCTGCATAGAAAAATGTGTGAGCAAACAAATCATGTGTACGTGTTGAGTGAGGTTTCTCCATTAAATGTTTTGAGAGACAAGTATTACATTTTAAAAAAACAAGATTATTTTTCACATGTATGACTCGTATATACATACGTACATATATGTACAGGGAATTTTAGGTGCGGACCAAGTTCGAATGGACTGATCTTTTTTATGACGATTTTGTGTCATAAAAAATATTCTCCAAATGTTTTCATGATGGAAAACTGTTGTAAAAGGACCAATCCCTAAGGATTGATCCGTACCAGAAACATACCCTATAGATGATGTTTTGAGTTGAGTTTTTAAGTTGAATTTTTAAAATCTATGTTTAGTAGAATTTGGAAGTATGTTGAAAAGTGAATTTGGTTTTATTTGAGTATTTTTCAACCAACTAAAAAATCTCATAAAAAAATTTCAAAAAATAGTCACAATAGATCTTATTTTATAAATCTTGACGAGTATGTTTTAAATATATATTTTTTATTTAATTCTGATTTTTTGATTTAAAGTTATGGTGTTTTAAAAAAAATTAGAGAGAGAAAGCAAAGTGAAATAAATTTTAAAAAGCGTAAAAGTAAAATCAATTTTAAGTTGAATTTTTAAAATTTAAAAAAAAAAAAACATTCACCAAACATACCAATATATATATATATATATAATTTGAACTTTCTTCTTTTAACAAGAATGAAGCCCTTTGGGGTGCGGTGTCTGCGGCTTCCTCGGGTGTGGCCCAATGCGGCTGTGGATCGTGAATTGGTCCTTCGGGACCTCACATCGATTGTGGATGAGTGTGTGTGAGTTTATATCCGATTTTGTGCCTTACTAAAATTATCGGTTTTAGTAAGGAACGTGTTGGGTCTCTGAACCCGTGTGTGTTTGTTCGTTAACCATTTTAAAAGATGGCTCAACAGTTAATTGCTTTCTTATATTGCTTAAGGGGCCGGGCCGACAATGGTTCAAGCATCATTGTAAGCAAATTTTTTATGCAAAAGAAATTTGTAGGGGTAAAACTAAAAATCAAAAAGTAGGGGAGTATTGTGGGCAATCTGAAACCGAATTACACAAATTACGTCGTTTTGAGCTAGTAATTGCAGCTTTTGAGAATTGAAATTAAAAATAGTAATTACAGTGGCTAGTGATTGGAACTTAATTGATACTCAAGTTGCGTATTAATAATATTTTAAACATAATTAATTGCCACTTGTGCACGAATAATGCTAATATTAATAGTGCTTATAGTGTATAGGTCAGTAGTTTTGTAAAATATAAAAAAAAAAAATATGTAACCACTTTAGATATATAATATGTAATTGTTTATATTGAATCAATTTAAAAAAAATATATATCTAAATCAAATAAACTCAAACTGAAAATTTTGGCTTGTATTTGAGTTTAGAAGATTATGTAAAACCAAAATTTCAAATTCGATTTAGGTTTAGTGCCGGTCCTATGATTTGGAGAGTCTTGTGGGATAGTTTAAAATGAGCCCCATTTTTACTTAATTATGTACATAATTATAGCAAAAAAATTTAGATAACATTTTTTCTAAGATTAAAAAAATGTAACAAAAAATGAAATAAAATATAATAAATGCAAACGAAAGAAGAGAGAGAATTGTTTTTCTTCTAAAAAAGAATTAACACGTATTCAACAATAGGTGGGGAGAGAAAGTGAGAGAAGTGTAAGGGACAGTAATGGACTAGTGTGAAATTGTTATAGTTATATTGAAAAGATTAATAATAATTTTAGTAATTTACTAATAAGATTTTAGGTGAATAAATTTATAAGGTTATTTTTGTTAAAAATAAATGTATGATAATCAACTATCCCTTTTTTTTAAGGTGGATAAATTGAAATAAAAACATAGAAATAAAAGCTCAACTAATATAGAGCTTCACATCTTTTATTAGTTGGGCCTTACTATTCTAGCTTTAAATTTAGGCCTTTTTAATGTTAGCAAACAAAGATAAAAGCTAAAATTTGAGCCCCAAATTTCATAAAAGTTGATCACTAGCTGTAGGTCTTATGCGGTCGCCCACTTTATACAACCATCAAATCCGTCCATCTTTAAATTTGGGTCTACCTAATACCTACTCCAACTGCAATCGATCACCAGGAAAAAAGAGGGAAAAGGGGAACCCGATTCTATTCCCGCTTTATTAACAACTCAAATATCCATTTATTATTTTGTTCTCAAAACAAAATTAATCTATGTGACTGATAATTTGTAATTCGTCACAAGTTAGTATAGTTAGTTTCGTACAACTAAACCACAAGGCATTTAATTTTTAATTTTTAATTTTTAAATACGGAATGTGTTCACATGTACTTTGTTATAAAACATTTTATTAGATAGAATTAACTTTTTGTTAAATGAGTTCGATTTAATTAAGGACCAATTTTTTAGTCTTTAAATACAAACTAACTATTTTGAGAAGTTAGAAAATTATTTTTTTGACGAAACTTAGTGAAGTAAACCCCATGATTATGCCTCAACGGAAAATGAAAATTGAAAAGTGAACTAACTAAATACGTAAAATTTCAGCAATCAAAATGCTTATATATATATATATATATATATATATACTAGCACAAGGGCACACTCTACGTGTATGTAATATGATAATGTTTTATCGTTCATGTTATAAATATAATCACATTTGGTCTAGTGATAATTGATGGTGTTTTCATGATAAAGGTTGGTATGTTTTGACTATGGGACTATCAATTTGGGCTGGGATTTTCCTTTGAACTAAATTTCTTAAGATTAATTAATATGATATGAATTATTTAAATAGTTATTTAAAAAGAGCTGTTTAATTTTTCAAATTATTGACCCCAATACACTTTCAACATTCGTCCAATTTTACCTTATCTATATTATAAAACACTACCTTTGATCAAAATTTTCTCTAGAAAGTATAAGAATCTAATGGTAAAAAATATACATGTCATGGTGTGTGTTAATTCTACACCGTTGGATGAGTTTTATAAACGCATCAAGATGTCACATCAAAGTTAAAACACTCACACCAATAACATAAGTACAATAAACTTTCACATACTAAAAATTTTGTCTACATTAAAAATGTCATAACTTAAAATAAAATTTAATATTTAAAATATACTAATCAAGATCAATTAAACAATATCCATCATGATTATATAATTATGCCAAAAAAAAACCAAGAAAAATTATTGTGTAACATTTAAGGACGTATGTTATGTGTTAGTACATTATTGGTCTTCTTAATCTGTCATTTTTAGGACTTGCCTTACGTGGTTGGATTATGATTAAAAGACTCTTTTAGTTTTTTTTAGCATGAAGATATATCGAACTTATATTTCAGTTGTTCATAATGTTAAACTAGACTAGACAATGGGTTCAAAATAAACTGATTAATTTTGTCGATTTAAATTCGTCACACGTTAATTTTTTTAACCTATTATCAAAAAAAAATTATTTTACTATGCCGGATGGTACGGGTATACCCTAATAAGTTAACAAAAGTAATAATCATGTGGTCTACGTATGAGTATATGACCATATTTAATGGTATTTAGATTTAACTATGAAAACTAACATATTTACCCACTATGAACGAGCCAAAAAAAAATTTTAAAAAATGAAGATAATAATGGAAAAAAGAGATAAAAAAACAACATTTATAAATATAGATTTTGTGGTCTAAATAAGATGCTTATTTCGTCTCTTTTTTTTTATCACTTCTGACTTTTCTTCTTTTTTCTTTTTCTATAGAAGTAAATGTTAGTTTTTAATATAAAAAGATCTTTAAAATGATTATATCCAATGTACATGACTTTTTGTCTATCAACTTTAATTGTCAAAATAAAACTCAGTAAATAATTTAAAAAAATTGAAGGATGCTTTTAAAATAGAGAGGCCGACAAAAATTAAACTGATCCCATAAGTTTGGGCCATTTTTTTTTACAACAATTGATAAGGTGTTTCTTATAAATGCTAGGCCCGCAAAAGATATACATACCAGGTTGCAATCTGATGCTAAATTGTTACAGTAGTTAAGAGGAATGGTTACGTTTTCAAGATCTAAGGTTTGATTCTCTTTGCCTATCCATACTCTGTCCCCAGGAGCGAAGCGACGTAGAGGCAAGGGGGGCCATGGCCCCACCTGGGCCTTCCTTTTCACAATTTTTTTCCGAGTACATGGGTTTTTGTGTGACTGTGAAAATTAGGGGCCCTCTGTGTAATTAGAAAGTTTAAGTGGGTCAAGGGATTTTGTGTGATGAAATGCATAATTTTCGCGGGCTGGTTTTTGTGATTTAGTATAGGCCAGGTTTATGCTAAAAGGAAAAGAGGCAGTCTTTTTTATAATCTTATAATATTTTTTTTTTAAAATTTGGAATCTTAAGATTTAGGTGTTTTAATGTTGATTTGTATTTTAGATTGTTAATATATTTGTTTGTTGGTTGTTATTTATTAAAATTGATTTGTTTCTTAGATTGTTAAATATTAGTATTAAATTTGATTATTAAGGTTAATTTGCTTAGCCTCAAAGGAGAATGTTGTAACTAAATATATGTTATTTTGATTTTTGATGTATAAGACGTTAATTATTTTAATATAATATTTTAATTTTGGCCTTATTATAATATATATAAAAAATTCTTATTGTGTTATTAGTTTGGCCCTACTTGAACAAAATTTCTAATTTCGCCACTGTCTGTCCCCATCGAACACATATGTACTTCAAAGAAAAAAAAAGGTATTTCAATTAATAATAATATTAAGCCATTGAATTTATGCGCTAGTTATTTAAGTAATAATGATGTACTATGCAAAATGAGAAATAAATTTACGAACCATCACTTAATTTAATGCATAAAGAAATGTATATGAAATTAATAATTACTGTATGACATTAATAAAAAATTTGAAATTTTATATACAATGCTTTTGAATAAATTTGTCTATCTAATCCACTTTTTAAGTTATTAGCTAAAATACCACACCTTAAAAATAGTGATTGAAATCACTATTTTAAATGTCAAAATGTGATTTGGAATTACTATTTTGTTGATAAATAGTGAGATTAAATCACTATTTTTTTCAATTTCATAAAAAAGAAAAATAGTGCTCACTATTTATCAACAAAAATAGTTATCCCAAATCACTATTTTAAAAAAAGATAAAATATAATAAATCCAAACAAAAGAAGAGAGAAAGAATTGTTTTTCTTCTAAAAATGAATTAACAAGTATTCAACAATAGGTGGGGAGAGAGAAAGTTGGAGAAGTGTAAGGACAATAATGGACTAGTGTGAAATTGTTATAGTTATCTTGAAAAAATTAATAATAATTTTAGTACTAATAAGATTTTAGGTGGATAAACTTATAAGGTTATTTTTTAAAAAAATAAATGTATGTTAATCAACAATTCTTTTTTTCTTAAGGTGGATAAACTGAAAAATTTGGTGGAGAGATTTAAAATCACCCTTAAAAAAAACATAGAAATAAAAGCTTGGCTAATATAAAACTTCACATCTTTTATTAGTTGGGCCTTATTATTCTAACTTTAAATTTGGGCCTTTTTATTGTTAACAAACAAAGATAAAATCTAAAACTTGGGCCCCAAATTTCATAAAAACCAATCACTATTTAGGCCTTATGCCCTATGCGATCGCCCCACTTTATACAGCCCTCAAGTCCGGCCATCTTTAAGTTTGGGTCTACCTAATACCTACTCCGACTGCAATCGATCACCGGGAAAAAAGACGGTAAAGGGGAACCCAATTCTATTCCAGTTTTATTAACAACTCAAGTATCCATTTATTATTTTGTTCTCAAAATAAAATTAATCAATGTGATTGATAATTTGTAATTCGTCACAAGTTAGTATAGTTAGTTTCGTACAACTAAACCACAAGGCATTTAAATTTTAATTTTTAAATACAGTATGTGTTCACATGTACTTTGTCATTTAACATTTTATTAGATAGAATTAACTTTTTGTTAAATGAGTTCGATTTAAGTAAGGACCAATTTTTTAGTCTTTAAATACAAACAAACTATTTTGAGAAGTTAGAAAATTAATTTTTTGATGAAATTTAGTGAAGTAAACCCCATGATTATGCCTCAATGGAAAATGAAAACTGAAAAGTGAACTAACTAAATATGTAAAATTTCAGCAATCAAAATGCTTATATATATACTAGCACAAGGGCACACTCTACGTGTATGTAATATGATAATGTTTTATCGTTCACGTTATAAATATAATCACATTTGGTCTAGTGATAATGGATGGTGTTTTCATGATAAAGGTTGGTATGTTTTGACTATGGGACTATTAATTTGGGCTGGGATTTTCCTTTGAACTAAATTTCTTAAGATTAATTAATATAATATGAATTATTTAAATATTTATTTAAAAAGAGCTGTTTAATTTTTCAAATTATTGACCCCAATACACTTTCGACATTTGGTCCAATTTTTACCTTATAAGTTAACAAAAAATAGTCATGTGGTCTACGTATGAGTATATGACCATTTTTAATGGTATTTATATTTAACTATGAAAACTAACATATTTACCCACTATGAACGAGCAAAAAAAAATTAAGATAATAATGGAAAAAAGAGAGAAAAAACAACATTTATAAATATAGATTTTGTGGGCTAAATAAGAGCTTTATTTCGTCACTTTTTGATCACTCCTGACTTTCTTCTTTTTTCTTATTTCCATAGAAGTAAATGTTAGTTTTCAATATAAAAAGATTTTTAAAATAATTATGTCTAATGTACATGACTTTTTTTTTTCTATCAACTTTAGTCGTCAAAATAAAACTTAGTAAATAATTTAAAAAATTTAGAGGACACTTTTAAAATAGAGAGGCGGACAAAAATTAAACTGTCCCCATAAGTTGGGGGTCATTTATTTGTTTATTAAATGTTTTTTACAACAATTGATCAGGTGTCTCTTATAAACGCTAGGCCCGTAAAGGATATACGTACTAGTTTACAATTTTATGCTAAACTGTTACGATCGATGGTTAAAAAGACTGGTTATATTTTCAAGAACTAAGGTTTGATTCTCTTTGCCTATCCATACTCTGTTCCCATCGAACACAATGTACTTCAAAGAAATAAAACGTATTTCAATTAATAAAATTATTAAGCCATTGAATTTATGCGCTAGTTATTTAAGTAATTATGATGTACTATGCAAAATGAAAAATAAATTTACTAACCATAACTTAATTTAATGCATAAAGAAATGTATATGAAATCAATAATTAATAATTACTGTATGACAATATTAATAATAGTTTTGAAATTTTATATACAATGTTTTGTTCACAATAAATTTTGCGATATAGATATTCTAAAATTATTAATTTTACTAATATTCAATTTTTCAAACTAAAAATAAAAAATGTTGGTACAACTATAAAGTATAAAGATGCATTTCAAATTTCGAAAGGGTGAGAGAGGTGGAGATTGGGGTGTGTACTATGTTGAGTGTATATCCTAAGTGTTAATATTATTATATTTGATTTGATGTTTCAATGAGAAAAAAAAATATTTAAGGGTTAAAAATAATCATATATTAATAGATGGAATGTGGGCCTTTAGATTAGATGGTTTTTCAGTAGGGTAAGTTGATCAAATTTTGTATCTACTTATATATACATGTTTGTTTGGGCCGAGTCCAGCCTACTATTTTTTTTCTTGTTATGCCTAAATCTTTTAACTAGCTTATCTAAAGGTCTTGTAGTTCGAAAGTGTCATTTTTTTACTCATAATTAGGAAATCATTTGCTTAATTTACGTGGACATAATTGTAAGAGCACTTTTCTTGTTCCCATATTTGTCATAATATTTGTATGTCCACCCTTTAATATTATTGTGGATGTGGAGTAAAAGAAAAGTTGAGTTGTGAAACTATTGTATTTCATGTATAAACGAAAATTGTATTGTGAAAAAACCGTTGAATATGTGAAAAAATGTTGTTTTGCGAAATCATTAGCTTGTATAAAAAAATCTCCATAAAGATTGACCATAAATCAATACATATACATCAAAGACAAGGAGGTACCAAATGCGATCATGTACAAAGAGATACATTGATCGTACATAATATATTTTGATCTAGAAACTAAGAGCATCTCCAACGTTAACATGGATTAGATTTACAAAAAATATGAACATGTAAGCATATCTAAAGACATGGTTCTTATGTGGCACAAAAAATATTGTTCATGGTCAAGTTCTAAAAAAATCATCTCCAATGATATTGTCCATAAAATTGCTATTGACATCATTCATCAAATTTTTTAATAAAAAAATATAAGGTATATGGATTTTGTTTGATAGATTTCGGAGAATATTTTTTAACAATATAAATTTTATTAAGTATAGAATTGTAAATTAAAAGTTAAAATAATTTAAAATTTAAAAAATAAATTATTAAGGTAAAAATAATGACGTGGCATCTAGACATCATCTAAAAGACCCTCTGGATGTAGAGGGTCACCTCACAACGTCTTCCCCTCTTTTTGACACATCACCTTCATGGTCATTCTACATGGTTCGGCTGAATTGAAGATGGTTTTTTTAACTCATTGTCTATATATCCTACGTAGCACTCTATTTTTCTCTAATTCACAATTGCATTGGAGATGCTCTTAATCTTGAAATTTTTGAAAGTCAAAATTCAAACGTGTATAATCGCGGAAAGGTAAAACATGCAAGAATTTGATTGGGATTATACATTACAAACCGAATGAAAAAGATATATTTAAGCTCGACTAAATTGATTGAGATTATACATTACAAACCAAATTAAAAAGATATATTTAAGCTCGACTAAATTTTGATAAAAATGGGTCATGTTATAACATTTTGGCAGATTTTATATTTCTAAAATTTGTTGGGTTACGTTTTAAAGTGGCCGTTTCCTAATTTTTCAAAAAGATAATAATAATAATAATAATAATAATAATAATAATAATAATAATAATAATAATAATAATAATAATAATAATACTATAATGGTAGATACTTTCTACCATAAGTTATGGTGGGTACTTTTCTAAAATAACACATTAGTATGTTTCGAGTTATTGATTTAACATTTTGATTACGTTATAAGATGCTAAAAAGATCAACTATTCAATTTGAGAATTTTTTCATAGTTAAAACTATTTATTTTAATTTTTTAAAGTAATATCAAATATTCGATCACTATGTTGTATGCATATATATCATAATAAGTTGTATCACACCATTATTTCCCACAATTTAACAATAACATCTAGTGTGTATCATATGTGACAAGCACTTCAAAGCTATAACCTTCCCTTTCAATGAGAAGTTTTTGATGGAGGATGTGAAGCAAATCTACTTCAACCTGAATTCTTGCATAATGACCAAAAACAAATTATTACTTCTTTATATTTATTTCTTGTCATGGAAAGACCTTTTTAATATACAAGCAGCAACATGTGTTAACTTTTGGATAAAAGGACTCAAATCATACCTTTGGATAAAAAGACTCGGAATCTAAATTGCATTGCCCTTTCAACTTTTCTAACCTTTCTATCATCCTCAAACAACTTTCAGGAACATCATTAGGCCGCCAAATCTCAGAACAAAGACATTATTCTCCTTTGACCACTTATCACATTTTTTATTGAAGGGCATCCACCAAGATTACAAACTAATTTGTGTGTGTGTGTGTGTTCAGAGTTGCATTTTTTGCTTCTTCTTTTTTTGTGTTGGGGAGATTGTGGATCCCATGCACTGTTGGTGGGGCCACTTCTGTCATTGGTTCCCCTTGTTTATCTGGCAGTGATTTGAGTAAACAAGACGAGTGAAAGCTATATTGGCTATATTTATATGTTTTTCACTGAGTTTTTTGTTCTTGAACTTTATCTCATGGACCCTATAGGACCACCGGCCATAAATAAAGGTAATGAATGGAATTACTTCAGCTTTAGTGAAATACCATAGGTGATGCAACGACTTTTTTCCCACAAGTAGGGATGGGTAATAGCAGCTATTCGTGTGTGCTTAGCATTTTAAGCAAATTTTGAAACAAGGATATAAACGAGAGAAAATTACAGCTTTGCTAAGACCGGCTTTATTGCTTTCAAAGTCATCATTTACTTCTTTAATTTCTGAACAGCCAGCATCCTGTGCTTCTCCTCCAATCCTCTTCCTATAACAAGAATAAGGAGCCAAGTATAGAGAACTTGTCAAGAGAAAACTTGTTTTTTTCCCTTCCTTTTTCCTTGCTAGTGCATTCAACAGTGATGGTAACTTTCTTCATTATATACTATAGCTATTTGTCAATCAATAGCTTAATACGGAAACAGGATCAAATTGTGCAGCGTTAATGCATATTCGCATATTAAAATTATTTTAGCAGAAGAGAGCTTACAGTACAGGCCATCTAAAACTTGTACCTTGTCATCCTTGATGCGAAAATCATTTTCTAGTGTAAACTTTTGGTGCTTGTCTATCTTTTTGGGGTACACTTTCCACTGGAAAACGCCCAAGACTCCATACTTTTCACCGTTTGTAATGTTTAATTGTATAAATTTCAATTCCCATGGTATAACTTGTTTTAGATCAATTTTCTCTATTTTCCATCACATTTAGAAATCATCTCTCTCCAAAAGTTTTTATTTAGTATGTAAACAATTCCAAGCAACTCAATCATTTCCAATGTAACCAAAACCGGGTACACCTTAAGGGAATGAGTTGGGAAAATAGGGGAAGTGTAAGGTGAATTTTCTAGTTTTAACATGATAAAGCATTGAATTCCTCGGTTAAAAAAACGAAAAACGAAAAAAATTAAATTAAATAAAAATTAAATTAAAAAATTAAAAAAAAAAACACCACCTTGGCTAAAACAAGGTATAGCATGAAAATGAATTCTTGGAAATTTCATGCAATCAAATACCACTAAAGATGAACAAAGCGGAACTTCTTTTCCCAAAGAAAAGTGCAATAGAACACACTCTTAGAGTTTTCTAAATAAGTATCCCATGCTTTGGTAGTGATTGTAGGTGGCAAGTCAGTTTGCATGCAACAAGTCCTAGGCATAGAGTTAATTGCCTGAAAATGTCAAAAATAATTGATGAGTATAGGCGTACAGCATGTTTATTTCATAAGTAACACACATTCAATAGCATCTGATTTCATTTTCATAGTGTCTATGTTCCATTCATCCTGGTTGAGAACTTTTCACACATATAAAACTAAGGAAAGCTTAATTTACTTAAAGGTGATGCATGAGAGGCTATCTTAAATGGAATCTAAAGCTCAATGCAACCAAATAAAAAGGAATGATGCTAAAAAGAAAGAGATGATTGTAGGTGATATGAGGAATTTCTTGAATAAATAAATAAAAAAAGATAAAAGGAAATAACTATGTTTGTATCAAAAACTGCACAACATTTATATATAACAGGATAATATTGAAAGAAATGTATGTAATTATTTAGCCTTAGCAAAATCCCATAGTGAAGCAAATTTCAGTGTGTGCATATGTCAAATTTCACAACAAAGTTGTGAGACAGAAAATAATTACAATTTTGCTAAGACTGGATTTATTGCTTTTTGAATCAACTACTTCATCAATTTCCTCCTGGGGTAACAAGAATAAGGAGCCATGTGAAGTAAAACTTGTTATGTCAAACTTATTAGTGCATTGAACAAACCATGGCGTACTTTCTTGGTTTTATAAGATAGCCATTTTCCTCACCACTTGCTATTTAATTAATGCCGAATAGGCTAAACATATTTCAATGCCGAATAGGCTAAACATATTTCACCATCTTAGTGTACCTAGGTGAAAGTATTACACCTCAAACCATGCCAGCCCTTGAACATAAATCATCATACATGAAGCTGCATCCCGTTCAGTCAGGTGCAAAGTGAAGATAATAAACTTAAATCATCATTTATAGAGAGTGAGAATATGCTGATACATGGATGGAGTCATGCGGAAAGTATATTAGAAAGTGGTGATAAGCAAAAATATATGCAATTTAGCTGTATAATATTGTCTACACTCTACACCAACCAAATGACAAGAAAAAAGGGCACCTAAACATGTTAAGTTCGAGACTAGTAAAACATTAAGAGCAAACTTTCTTCAATAATCTACTCTTTAGGAAGAAAATAAAATATCTTCAGGGCCTCCGGCAATATACACACCTACAAGGATCATTCTTAGCCTAATTTGCACAAGCTCATTCTCCCATTCTATCTATTGAAATACATTCAGTAGCTGCCATCATTTTTGTGATTTGACATTTACTTAAAGGGACTAGTACTAGGAGATTATAAATATGCCACTAAATGCTTCTAACATCGTTTAGTTTACAAAGCTACCAGGGAGTTCAAATCTTGGATGCCCATAATTTTATAAATTACTGAGAGTCCAATACTTAATGAGGATAAATGAACTTTAAAAGATGTTTCTACTTTCATTACAGTATGACATAATATTCAACCAGACCCTTAGGTAGACAATTTGGCAACAATGTAGCTCTCAAACCCTTGATTATTTGTTATCTATTATCAGAATTTTGAAGTAGTTATATGATCATGAGTAAAAGCAATAAGAGGATTGAACTTCACTGACCTTAGCGGATCCAGAAGAAATTGTTTCTTTCCTGGAGATCTCAATAGGTTCTTTGAGATCACATGTTTTTCAGCAGAAGCGATAACAAATTCCTTGACTTGCAAGTTTCTAATAGTTTTTGATTACATAACTTACAAATTATTCCTAAGAAATCAAATTGTTTTTTATTACATTCATCGTCAGGGTCTAACAAGGAATAATAAGGTCAGTGACTTGGGATCTGTGGTCGGTGACTTGGAATCTGATACAGGAGTAATTTATTATCTAACTGATTTTTTCCACGAACAAATTTATCACCTAGATCCAATCTTTCACGAAAATTTGATTAGCTATCTCCAATCTTCTTATGGCATACCTCAGTCTCAGCGCATCTTCAGATACCCTGTTATCAATAAGGAACCGGGTTAATACAAGTACAAACATATGCATATGAAGATGTTTTGACAATTAAACTCAACATAGCTCAGAATATAGTCGGTTTGATCTTGTAACAAATGAGTACCAAGCTGCATTGTAATTATGTTTACACTCAACGAGAATGTAACCATGCAATACATTTCGGGGCAACGTGGCATTGTTGGGTTTTCTTTGTCAGTGCATAGTACTGCATACAGCATTATCCAAAAGAATCAAAAAAGCAACATCCTTGGTTCTATATGCAAACCTTGCGTCATCAATATCAAATATAGAAAGGCAAAAATGCGAAATGAGAAACTTCACAAGAAAAAAACCACCTTGTAACGTTGAAACCATGGGATTAAAGCTCATGTACCTGTGTTATGAGGTCAAAGACTTCAGCTTTGAGGTCAGCAATTTGGGATTTGCAGTCAAGGACTTCGACTTTGAGGCCATGGACTTGGGATTCAAGGTCAGTCTTACTTCGAGGTCAAGGACTTGGGATCTGAAGTCATGAACTTGGATCGAAACCTTAATTTGTTGGGCATTTTTTTTAACATGATAAAAAATAATAATAAATAAATTTGGATTCCTTGGTTAGGAAATAAAATTAGGCTAAAACAAGTAGTAGCATCAGAATAATTTCTTGGAAATCAAACACCAATAAAGATGGAATATATGGAATTTTAGGCTTTTCCATGGAACCTCCCATGGAAAAGAAGTGCAATATAAAAACACATTCGTAGAGCTCAACCTCGTAAGGGAATGCAAGTTCAGTGATTAATAATCATAATGACATTCCGTTTCTTAGAATTTATCAGCAACCAATCTGACCATTCAAAGAATTGTATGTAGTAAACTAGTAATTAAATCAAGTTTAGCGATCCAAAGCATTTGTAGGTCATAGTGCGTGCTTCTATGTTTTCTTTGTGAGTATATGTCAGCACATTCTCAATAAAGATAGCAAGATATGTGTGTGTGTGTGTGATAGAGAGAGAGAGAGAGAGAGAGAGAGATTACACTTTGTTCACCATGAAGGGAGGGGAACATAGATCTTTGTGAGGATTTGAATTGGGCAACTTTATCAGCTTTTTCTGAACATAAATCTGGAGGCGAGTTTTGAAGGGATTGCTATAATTATGAGGTGCCACGTAAGTCGATAAAAGTACAAAATTACATAGACAAATGAGCTATGAAGCACGGGTACTTCATTTTTTTCTGGGTACCTGTTTGGGTACGGCTCGGGTACGGGTACGGGTACGGGTGGGACACGGCTTGGGTACGCCACGTGGCGTGTCTAATTAAAATAATATTAAACCGGGTACGGGTACGGCAAAAAATAGATCGGGTACGGTACCCGACACGGCTCGGAGGGAAAATTCAAAAATTAAAGGGTCAATTTATAATATGTAATAAACTTTGGGGTTTTTGTTTAATTAATTTTATTAATAGTATATTAAGTTATAAGAGATAGATATCCAAATAACAATCAAACCAAATAACAATCGAACAAAAACTAGGGCACGCCTCACGCTCAAACATCCTCACGCCGCTCCTCTCATCTCAACGTCTCTCATCTCAACGACGACCTTCTCTCTTCTACTCTTCTCGGTTTGCTTCTGCTTCGCCGTGGACCTTCTACTCTTCTCACTTTCTCAGTTCTCACTCACGACCACAGGTATGCACAACGCCATTTCACTGTTTTTCCAGTTTTCTTCATAGCTGCTTGGTCATTTATTTTAGTTATGCAGTTTTGGTTAATTGTGGTTCTACTTAGAAATAGTTTGATTAATTTTGGTTATAAATAGTTCTGCTTGCCTGCTTGGTCGTTTTCTGCTTGCCTAGAGAAAGTCATTAATTTTGGTTCTGCACTTCTGCTGGTCGTTTTCTGCTTGCCTGCGAGTGCTTGGTCATTAATTTTGGTTATGCTGATTTATTTTGGTTTTGCTTGGTCATTAATTTTGGTTCTACTTGGTCATTTATTTTGGGTCTTTTTTCTTGGATTATAAAGGTGGGTATCAGGGTATGGAAAATTTTGGTGGAGCTTCTTCGGGCAGTAGCACTGCATCTACTGCTGCTATGTCCTCTCATACTCAATATGACAATACGCCATTGCAAGGATGTTCTGTTGACTATTATATATATCTATTTGACGCAATCCTTTCTTTTGTGGATATGACTTGTTTATTTTAAGTGATGTTAAATTTTATTTGTTTGTAGTGTTCTTTGGATATGAGTTTACATAATGCATATTATTATATAAATATATTTATTTATTAAACGTGTCCCTCGCCGTACCCGTGTCTAAGTTTTTTTAAAATTGCCGAACCCGTACCTCGTACCGGTACCGGGTACGACACCCGTACCCGTGTCCGTGCTTCATAGCAAATGAGCTATCAAATTCATCACAGCTCAGACTTTTTTTCAGTTTTTGATCCAGGAAATAGATAAAAATGTGGAGCGGTTGAGAATATCACTTATGTGCAAAACTTGTTTCTAAAGACTAAATTGCATAGCAAATGCATACTCAAGGTGCTATGACAAAAAGATTAAAAGTTGATGAGAAACACTGCCAAAATAAATGGGAAGTTTGAAAAGAAATGTTCAGGTACTTTTTCAGTTTACCCTGGATTCCAACGGTGGACACACAACCACCACAAACGGGTGGACTACAGCCACCACAATGTGTGGGCACAACACCACAAACAGGTGGACTACAACAACCACAATGTGCGGACACTACAAAGGACTCAATGCCACATCCATGTGGATCAAACCTGTGACCTCCTTCACCTCATTTATTTCTTCTTTTATTAAAAACAAAATAATAATAACAATAACAATAACAATAACAATAATAATAATAACAGACAGCTTTATTGGTTTTATGCACTTCCCTGTTGTAATCAAGGTCTTATATGTTCTCCCTTGTGTTTGGGGTGTAGTATGGTAATGTAGGCCCATGCCCGCCTTGACACTACATGTCATGCCACCCCAGTACTTACATGGCATTTTTCACATTTGAAGGGACGTATGCCTGAATGTGACATCCCCTCAAGTTCACACGACTATCAGCCTACATTATGCCCAGGGGCACCAACCCCTTGGACTCACACTACCATGTAAAGTTGAAACCATGGGAAGTGAGGTCGCAAAATGAGAAACTTCAGAACCAAACAAGAAATTGTAAAGTTAAAACCATGGATTCAAGGTCATGGACCTGGGTTCTAAGGTCAGGGACTTCAGCTTTGAGGTCGGGTCCTTATGCCCAGTCAATCTGTTGCTGTAGAGTCCTTGGCAGCTCATCTTTGATGGAGCCAAAACTCGGACTTCCTCACAGCTTTTCCCACCATACTTAAAGTCAAAAAGGCTGTCTTCGGCATGGAAGCCTGCCCCTGGTCGGCGTCAGTGTCTTTCATTTTCTGTTCCGTTGTACGGCATGCCCGAAGTAGTCAAGACTGAGAAATGAGATCTTTGAAGAAAGGAAAGGGGGAGTCATCCTCGCTCCAAGGCCCGGGCGCCAAAGTGGGAGTCCGGGCCGTGTCTCAGTCCCAGTGTGGCTGATCATCTCCGGCTCGGGGGGTTGGTTGAGATCGATAGGCCGGATTTAGCCAAGGAGGAGTTCGATTTCGCTCACGCTAGGATCGCGCTCCTCCCCGAGAAGCAGGAAAGGTCAATTGAAAGATGGGATTTCTCTTAATTTGGGATTTGCAGTCAAGGATTTCAAATTTAAGGCCATGGACTTGGAATATGAGGTCAAAGACTAAGACTTTAAGGTCGGGGACTTGGGGTCCGCAGTCATGGACTTAGGATTTGAGAGGTCAACGACTTTGGCTTTTGAGCTCAGGAACTTCAGAGCTGAGTATTAGAATTTTAAGCATGCTTGAATTACTCTAGGGTGGTGTGGTGCATTGTGTGTCAGGAGATGTAAAGCTATGGAGCTATATAGAGCTCCTCCAAAAATGCTTACAAGAAAGACTATTCTGCATAGAACCTTTCCTATTTCTCTTCTTTCTTAATCACACAATGAAAAATGCACCTATTTATAGGGTACAAAAGAACTCTCTAGATTCCTAGATATTTTCATAGACTAGATTTTCCTATATATAGACCTTAATTCAAGTACAAGATAATTTCGAGGAGCATTATAGAACCGTTACTACAACAAAATATTTGCTAGATCTTTTCATGACACAATGCACCTAGACCACTCAACATTTTTCTAGCTCAAAATATCAAACACCCCTCTTTAATTGTGAATCACATTTTTCAACACTGAGCTCAGGGAGTTAGGATTTGAGGTCAATGGCTCCGACTTTGAGGTCAAGGCTTGGGAGTTGAGGTCACAGACTTTGCATTTCAGGTCATGGGATATGAGGTCATGGAATTTGGATTTAAGGTCAAGAAATTTAGATCGAACCCTTAGTGTGTTAGGCATGTTTTTTGACATGATAAACAAGTGAATTCCAAGGATAAGAAATAAAATTAGGCTATATACAATTACATCAAAATGATTTCTTGGAAAAGTAATGCAATCAAACACAAATGACAATGTGGAATTGGCTTTTCCCACAGAAAAGAAGCTCAATAGAACACATTTGTAGAGCTTAACTTTGTAAGGTAGTTTAAGTTCAGTGATTAGCAGTCATAATAACATTCCGTTTCTAACAATTTCTCAGCAACCAATCTGACCATTCAAAGAAATATATGCAGTAAACAAGTAATTACATCAAGTTTAGCAATCCCAACAAGCATTAATAGGTCATAGTACGTGCTTGTATGCTTTGTTTGACATTATATGTCAGCAAATTGTCAACAAAGATTAGATATGTGTGTGTGTGTGTGTGTGTGTGAGAGAGAGAGAGAGAGAGAGAGAGAGAGAGAAAGGGGTTACACTTTGGTCACCACGAAGAGAGGGAAATAGATCTTCGCATGGATTCTATATACTCAAGTTTGGATTCGAGACAGTCAATTGAGGATTTGAATTGAGCAACTTTATCAGCTTTTTCCAAAAATATATCTGGAGGTGAGTTATTATTTTGGCACGAATCCAACCCCTACTTTAACCGTGCATTTTCTTGGTCAAAGAACACCGATTTCAATAAATTTGGCACAGTAATTGCACGGCTACGTACCGTGCCAAGCCGAACTAATAACACATGTCACTTTATTACTTGCCAGATTTGATGCACACAGCAGTCCAAATACTTATTTCTATATTCAGGAGGCAATTGAAAACTACTCATGCACTAAAAAAGTTGACTTGTATGCAGGGTACCCCAAGCAACATCTTTGATATTAAGCAAATTCAAATAATTGAGCCTCTAGCTTTTATCTTCTCAGAAACACTTTAGATTATACTTTACCCAAGCATAGAAATCATAAAAGGAAATCGAAGCACATACACAAAATTAGCCAGACTTATTCCTTGTTTGCTTGTTTCAATCTTTTAGCAAGTTGCACAGAATTGGAAGAAGACGCACACCACATGTAATGGACATATACAATATGAAAGAACACATAACAAGCTATACATTTTTCTTTTCAAGAATTTTCTCAAATCAAGAGTCCCACGTTTGTTTCCGCAATGCCTCTATTTAAGAGCCCGTTTCCTTTTTTGGACACAATCAAATGGAACTCTTAATTTGAGACAAATGATGTATATGCTTTACACTAAACAACATAACTATCCGACCAACCGCAAAAATTCATCATATGAAAGAAATATCACCATTTGAGATGAAGTTCAAATAGAATCCTGAGCACTATATCTAGCCATCAAGGACAAGCACCAAAATCAAGGACAAAATCATATAAACAAAGTCCAACTAGAACCATGTCAAAAACCAATTAAATGAAACTATACGAACATTGTACTAGTTTCTAATCAAGAATCTATGAGTGGAAGCTGGACATTTATACCCATAATATTTCAATAAGTTTATGCTCCGTGTTATAAACCTACAAACAAAATCAAACGAGGTTATTTGTATGTAGTATATCTTGAACTACATAACTGAAATATTAGAAAAGCTACTTGTTATCTCTAGGCAGTGAGATAAAAGCACAATCTACTCAACTTGTAAGCCCAAAATAAAAAGGTATTAAGCATGATACATAAATTGAAATTAGCACAACAATGGCTTACTAGAACATAAAACACAATATAGTTAGATGCATATTTGCACACACATATATTAGTGCTTTCACAGATCCAAACCCCCGTGTAAATTTCATAGAAAATTTCAACTGATAAGGTGAAAGATTACCTTTGAAAATAAATCAACTCTCTAGTTCTAATCCACAATAGCAGCTGATACAAAAATCATAAAAATCCTTTGACCCCTTTTCCCCTAATAAGACATGCATAAAGTATAGTTAGGGCACAATACAATAATCCATACATTAAATTAAAGATCAGCAATTCATATATAAAGGAACAAGATTAAATTTAATTTACAAGCAATTGCTTACATTTAGGAGTCTAAAAGCCAGCTCAAAATGAAAATCACAAGATGGAGAACTCACACTTGCAAATCATTGAAGAGGGAACCACAAAAGGAAAAGAGGAAGCCTTTATATTTTAAACTGTGTCTACAACTTTCTGAACATACATATGATTTAGCATCACCAAATAGAGGTATTGAAGCTTGAAGGTAAAGAGATAATACCAAAGAGTGAGCTATATCATTATTTAGGCTCAATTGTTCATGGGAAGGGAGAAATCCCTACGGCCTATGTTACCTATATAAAAAATGACAACATTAGTAGATGAAAAGAAGAAAACAAAGTTTCAACCTACTTACCCAATTGCAAAATAGAATTGGCAAACAAACTAATGAGACAGTGTAAACCAAACGATATAATGTTGTCTAAGCGGGACATACCACAAGTTCAGGCTGAGTAGATATCGCAAAATTCCAAAACAAAGCATCAAGTTACTTGCAATCCAAAGCATGAATGTTGATATATCTAGCTTAATTGAAGAAAGTATCATGTAAAGTAAGTAGATATGATTATAGTTCAATACAAAACAAGTTATCAGGAGGGCAATTAGCACATACAATGGGATAAAAAGACATACAGATCAAAGCACAGGAAAACAGAAACAAACGAAAAGCAATAAACTAGTACCATACATTATGAAGAAAACATCACAAATAATAATCAACAGAAAAAAGGAAAAAAAATGATTTGAGAGAGTGTATCTGTGGATTTCCCACAAAAACATACATAACTTCAAGATCTTTGGTCACAAAATAGAGCCTTAAGACCATTTTGCATCTTTAATAAAATAACCAATAGAATTTAGTGGTGCTGGTGTAGCAAGTTCTCTAGCATATAGCCATAGATACAAAACTGGACCTATAAGTCTGAATCAACTCAATGTTTGTTTACCTGTTTTCTTCAAATTCGTACCAATCCAATCCGTATATACACCGTGAGAATAACCCTAAATCAATCTAAACAAGTACATCTTGAGTCAAATAACATGAAATTAAAGACTAAAAGTAATAATAGGAGGCTAATTCAGAACATTGGAACATCTTTACAGAACCTGACAGAATGTTCGAATACTAAAGGAATCCGAGGGCTGGGAAACACACCAGAAAATACCCGAGTTTCGCAACCTGGCCCGCCTCAACCGCCGCGCAGCCTCCTCCGAGTCCTTCTAGGTATCCACATTGCCGGTGGTAGAGCGACCGACGGTGGTAAGGAGGGAGTTAGGGTGGGTACTGCCATTTGGCGAGGAACAAAATTTATTAAAGTTTTGTTCGATAACACCTAAATAAAGATCCGTTTGGATGGAAAGAGGATGGGGGAAAGGAAAGGCGAGGAAAGCGAAGGAAAGGAATGGAATAAAATAAAATAAAATGAGTTTAATTTTAGGGTTATTATTGATACACATTTAAATATTTTTTAATATTTTAAATTAGTTTGATTTTTAATAATTGAGTATGTGAATATTAACTCGGTTCTTAAAGACGGAGTATATGTACACATACTTGATTATTAGGGATTGAACCAGTGTAAATTTTTTTACTTAAAAATAATCCGGTCTTTAGATATTAAGTATGTGCACATATACTCGGTTCTTAAAGGCCGAGTAAATATAATAGAGTGTTAATGAGTATTTTGGTGTATGTCAATCACATCCACCTAACTTTATTATTGTTTGGATAGTTATAGACTTATAGAGGGAAAGGAAGAAAACAAAAATAACTTTGTTTGAATAGAAAGAATGTAATTTATTAAAAAAGTAAATTATTTATTAAAAATATTTTCTTTCTTTCCTAATCTTCCTAATATTGGAAGGAAATAAAATAAGGGAATTGAGAGAAATGACGCTCCCTTCCACTTCTTCTATTTTTATTTTATTCTTTTTAAATATTATATCTAAACAAAAGAAATACAACAATTCGTTCTCTTTTTCTTTCCTTTCTTTCCCATTCCTTCAATTCAAATGAACAGTAAATCTTAAAACTTTAAAATATGGTGGGGTTCGACAAAACTACTTCAAATTGAAAATTTAATTGAAAATTGAAAATTGGGGTGAGGGAGGGGAGGCGGGAAAGGAAAGGCACGAACGAAAGGAATGGAATAAAATAAAATGTGTTTAATTTTAGGAGGTTATTATTGATAGACACTTAAATACTCTTTAATATTTTAAATTGATTTGACTTTTAAGGATCGAATATGTGCATATTAACTCGGCCCTTAAAGAGCGAGTATATGTGCACATACTCGGTTATTAGGGGCTGAATCAGTGTAATTTTTTTTACTCAAAAATAGTTCGGTCTCTAGATACCGAGTATGTACACATATACTTGGTTCTTAAGAGCCGAATAAATATGATGGAGTGTTAGTGAGTGTTTTGGTGTATGTCAATAGCACTCACCTAATTTTATTATTGTTCGGATAGTTATAGAGGGAAAGGAAGGGAACAAAAATAACTTTATTTGAATAGAAAGAATGTAATTTATTAAAAAAGTAAATTATTTATTAAAAATGTTTTCTTTCTTTCCTAATCTTCCTCATATTGGAAGAAAATAAAATAAGGGAATAGAGAGGAATGACGCTCCCTCCCACTCCTTCTATTTTTATTTTATTCTTTTTAAATATTCTATCTAAATAAAAGAAATGCAACAATTCGTCCTCTTTTTCTTTCCTTTCCTTCCCGTTCCTTCAATTCAAACGAAGAGTAAATCTTAAAACTTTAAAATATGGTGGGGCTCGACAAAACTACTTCAAATTGAAAATTTAATTGAAAATTGAAAATAAAAATACTGTTTGTTAGTTTTAAAAATTGTATTTAAAAAAATATTGTTTGTTTAAATATAATATATTTAAAAATTGAATTTTTTTAACATGATAATTTTGTATTTATTATTTTATTTGAATTACATGATTCTTGGTACTAAGAGAGTAAAATAAATATTTTACATTCTTTAAAATTAAGTTTTCAGTTTTAAGTAGTGAATTTACCACTTAAAACTTTTGATAAATTTTTTTTATTTTAAGAGATAAAAATTAAGTTTTCAGATTTAAGTTTCGTTTAACAAACAACTTTGAAACCACTTA
The DNA here is from genome assembly GCA_021464415.1 of Lonicera japonica. Lineage (NCBI taxonomy): Eukaryota > Viridiplantae > Streptophyta > Magnoliopsida > Dipsacales > Caprifoliaceae > Lonicera > Lonicera japonica. The sequence goes on from JAKCWG010000806.1 coordinate 202,167, forward strand.
AATCTAAAAATTGTTTTCAGATTTAAGTGATGCAAACAAATAAACCATAAGGTTAATTTAATTTTTTTCACTTAAAATAAAAAAAAATTATCTAAAATTTTAAGCGGTAAATTATTCACTTAAAATAAAAAAATTAATTTTAAATAGTGTAAAACACATATTTTATATTATTACATTTAAATAAATGCCATACTATCTAGTAGTCCTTAAACTTCACTTTTAACTCTTTAAATTATAGTTCTCATTTTGTAATCCATCATCTCTCGTCTCTCCGTATTCCTTAGGGGTACTAGCATAACCACCGCCATATAGGGGTGTTTTCGGTTTCAATCGGGGTAGAAACTAAGGTACATCAAACTTAAATCAAAAGTAAAAATTCAATTTCAATTTAGTTCGGTTCGATTTCAGTTTCTAAATCTTCAAAATCCAAACTCGAACCAAAGTTTTTTATTCGGTTTCGGTTTGGTTTTAGTCGGTTTTGACATATTTTTTTTAAAAGAAATTAATTAACATCACAATGTAATATTAATAGTAATGTAAGAATGATAAGAATGATTTATATTCAAAATAAAGTCATTATTTTTTAGAAACAATGAGCAAATATATAGATACCATATTTTTTATTTAGTTACTATTTTATTTGTACATTTACAATAATAAAACACATTAAATAAAATGATGAATTATCTTGTCATTATACATGTGATAAAAAAAACTTAGCATTGTGTAGTTAATTCAATAATAAGGGTATGCGTAATGACCTTTTTTTTTTAATATTATCACAATATGCAATTAATAAAAAATATATTCTTATAAAATGCCATCTTTTTTGTATTATAGTATAATTAGCTTGTGCCCTGAGAGTATATATTAAGATTTTTTTTTATTATACATAATTCGGTTTACTTCAATTTTGGACTAGCTTGCCCCAAACCTGAACCAAACTTTTTGGTTGGGTTTTCTTGTTTTCAATTTCAATTTTTTTCAGTTCAGGGTTTTACGAATCTGTTTGGTTGGTTTTCGGATTGGTCTTAACACCCCTACCGCCATACCCACATGCCATTGCTTGGTTAAAAAGTTTAAATTATATGATTTTTTTTATTTTCATTTAAAATCATGTAATCCAAATAAATTAATACGTGCAAAATTGTCATACTAAAAAAAATTAGTTTTCAGATGTGTTATATTCAAACAAATAACACTTTTTTTAGATACAATTTTTAAAAACTAAACAAACATTTTTTTCAGTTTTAAAGGTTGTTTGTGTTGACCTTGAAGGTCTTAATCTTATTTTGATAATAACAATAAATCAATCATGTGTAATTCAACATGTTCTTGATATAAGATTATAGATTTCTTATCTGGAAAATCAAGAATAACATGATTGCTCAAAGGAAGTATGACAAGGATCATTCAATCAAATATCCAATTAAGTCAACGAAGCATTCGACTAAAACCGATCTACCCGAATCAAGATCATTCTTCTACCAACGTTGGATAAGACAAGAAGATCAATCTCATCACTCACAAGCTAGCAATGCAAATCCATGAAGCACAAAGATCAAGAATCATATGCAAAAGCTTCAAGGGAAAAGCTTTAAGTGAAGAATCAATTTGAAGAAACAAATCGAAGCATTCGAAGACTCATCTATTCGGTAATTGAGTGTTTGCTTAGGATTAATGTAAAGTTTCTTAATTTATTGAATATATAGCTCAAACATGAACTTGCTGAAAGAGATATGTCCTAGGACTATTCATAGATTATGATTTGTACTTGGATATCTTATGCTTATTTTTATTAATAAAGTTTATTTATTTTACTTTATAATCTCTTGTAAATAATATTTATTAATACTAGTTCATCAAGTACGTGACTAGATTGTGGGATGCTAGTAATGTAATAATAATATTGTTTAGATGTCCCTAATCATGTATCAATAACCTAGGATCACATTGATATAATGATTAGAGTATGGGTCAGCTGATGACTATGTTCCACAAGTCATGGATATGGAGATATCAAGCTGAACATACTGATACTTGTTAGGGAACAAAGTATTGGACTGGCCCGCTTTGGGGACACTGCGAGGAGTGTTACATAATGTCATCAGTGATGTTCCCCATTTGTGATATCGTATTATCCTCAGACCTGAGATCGCCATGGTTACCAACATAGGGATTAGCATATCAGGCATTATCAAACGTTGCTCTTGACCGAGTAATTATAAAGATGATGACCGAGCATACTATGAACTATGTAGAGGTATGTGGTTGATCAAGATGGGATTTGTCACTCTCATATATTGAGAGAGATATCGTTGGGCCCCTTGATAAGTGTAATTAATATTTGCATGGCCATGCACAAATGAGATGTCATTTGTTTTGGATTAATTATACTTAGAGATCAAGAAATAAAGATTGAACTATACAAGAATGACACTTGCCTAGTCTTGTGTTCAATCTAGATATCGATTGACAAAAGGAGTTAATGTGTGAAATATCAATTTAAGGTTGTGTCGTTTTTGACCTTTATACCCTTTGGATAATAGTAATGTTTTACTAGAAACCGCTTACTGTTCGTATAATAAAACGGGTTTTAATTGTACGGCCAAAGAGTGTAAAACCTACAGGGTCGCACACCAAAACGAGTTGGATCAAAACGAATTAAAACGGGCCAAGTTGGACTTGGGCCCAGTTCGTTTGTTGCTTAGGGTTCTCACTAGGGTTCCCTTATAAAAGGGAACCTTTGTTCTTCTTGGCCGTCAACGAAATTGAGAGAGGCAAGAAAATTCGAAATAGCAGAGAGAACCCTAGAGGGCGCTAGTACACCAAGCAAGATCTCATCTCGTTCGTGTGTGCATACCGTAGAGGCGTCGTGTTTTCTACGCTAAGGACGACAACAACAGAAGGATCAGATCCATCCTGTTCGTTTCATTGACATCAAATCTCGATTAAGGTATGTCATCTGTCGATTTTATTGAACTGCATAGATCATAGGATTCAATGATTAGTGCGTAAATTAGTGTATGCGATGCATGATTACTGCCCTAATTTTCTAACAGTGGTATCAGAGCGAGGTTATTGCTGTTCTTTAATTTCGATCATGATTATAATCGTTTTATAACTTGAAGATCTGTTCTCGTTTAAAATTTCGATTAATTTCATATTCGGATTTTAGTATCATGCTAGGTTTTAGTAATATCGATTAATGGGTTAATCGTTTTCTGTAGCATGTTTCTGTTTTCGTTAATCAGTTTACATATACGATATGTCCCTTTATAATCTGATTAATAGAGATCTGATATGTCAAAAACGTGATTATTGTATGACTGTTATCGACAAGTTCATGATTCTGTTAAGTCGTTTTTGATTAGGGTTCATCATATGCTGTTGTGATTTTAATTCCGCAATTATCATGTTTAGCGTTTTTCAGAATCGTTCGTTTAGGGTTTACGCAATCTGATAGACTTGATGAGATCACGGCTATCGGGTTCGTTCACGTTGATTTGATTAACGAGATAGGGCAGATTAATGTGATTAGTCTAGACGAATCTGTCTGATAAGATCAGACACGTTTCTGGAGGAAATAATTTGAAATCGTTCAAATTTTCCACGGTGGCAGAAGTATGATTCTCTTGCAGGTCATACACCGAGCCCGCTGACCGGTCAGCGGGACCGCCGCCGGGGTGTCCACCCCCCGGACCCCGGTTGGGGCGCTGCCCCAAACCCCGCGGGGGCGCTGCCCCTCGACCCCGTTGGGGCGCTGCCCCAAACCCCGCGGGGGCGTTGCCCCTCGACCCCTAATTGTTTATTTAATAATTGATTAAATTTATGTTTCCTTTTATGAGTATGCAATGTGTTGTGTTATGGGATAATACTAACTTGCAGGGTTATTATTTATAGTGATATAGTATGGCCAAACTAAATACGGCCTGCGTGTCGTCTTGTTTTTATTGTAATATATAAATACGGCCTGCGTGTCGTTTTTTTGTTTTGCAATGTAATTTCAATTACTAGTTTCAATTACTAGTCTCTTGTATTAGGATGTACAATTGATTGTATAATTACCTCGCATAGAAGATGGAGGATCCCTCATCACAAGAGAAGATAGCCAAGAACTTTGGAATGTCCAAAGCTACAAAGGATGGGAGAGCATAGTTAATTAGTAGCTTTATTTCTCTGGCCATACTATATCACATATTTTTGGTTGATGCATGTTTAAATATTCTGTTGTATTATTGTGAGACTGCATATTTATGTCCCTAGAACAAATGAAATTATTTGTGCCTTTCCAATACTGATAACTATTAATTTTATGATTATTTTAGAAGACGCCTGCCAAAACGGGGTTATCTTAAATCATCATAAATTAATAGTATGGAAGTCGGACATCCATAAATCAGAAAAGTGTTGGTTTGATTTCACGGGCCATCAAAACGGTTTTGGGCCTTGAGGCAAAGTGTTGAGAAGCCGAAACATAAGATGTAAAACTCAACAAACCAAGAATTACATAGGATGTAATTAACAAATGTTGCTTACCTAATTAACAAAGTTTAAGTGAAAAGCCAAAGCTTTCTTAATACCTTGTGTAATATGGATCTTGGACCTACTATGTCCTATTGGGACAATTGTGTGTAAGACATAGTAGGAATTTTTTTATAAATAAGCATATTAAATGTTTGCATATGTTATTTTGCTGTAGATAGATGACGAACCATAACACAACCGCTTTTTCGTTGCGATCTGTCCTTGAGAAGGAAAAACTAAATACAACCAACTTCCTAGACTGGTTTAGGAATCTGAGAATTGTTCTCAAACAGGAGAGGAAAGATTATGTCCTCGAAAATGCTATTCCTGAAGAACCAGCAGCTAATGCTCCTCGTGCACAGAAAGATGCATATCAGAAGCATCTGAATGATGATTTAGATGTTTCATGTCTCATGCTTGCTAGCATGAATGCTGATCTGCAGAAGCAGTTTGAAAACATGAATGCATTCGACATGGTTAAGGAACTAAAGAGTTTGTTTCAGGAACAAGCTCGAGTCGAACGCTTCGAGACTACTAAGTCTTTGTTTTCTTGCAAGCTTCCTGAGGGAGGCTCAGTTAGTCCTCATGTACTCAAAATGATTGGGTACATTGATCACCTAGAAAGGTTGGGGACAACTATTAGCCAAGAGCTGGCCACTGATGTCATTCTCCAGTCGCTGCCTGAGTCATATGATGGTTTCATTATGAACTTCAATATGCACAGCTTGGAGAAGACATTAACTGAGATGCATGGGATGCTGAAAACAGCTGAGCAGAATATTGTTAAGAAAGGAAAGAATAATGTTCTGATGGTTCAAAAGGGAAAGGGTTTCAAGAAGGGTGGAAATGGCAAAGGAAAGTCCAATGCCAAAGGCAAAGGTAAAGCTCCAGTTAAGAACTGGAAGAACAAGAAGCAAGATTCTGAGCCCAAGCCTAATCCACAAGCTGAAATGATATGTTTTCACTGCAATGAAAAGGGTCATTGGAAGAGAAACTGCAAGAAATACCTTGACGACAAAAAGAAGGGACTAGCCCCTTCGTCTTCAGGTACTTACGTTATAGAAGTAAATGTTACTTCAGCTTCTTCTACTTCTTGGGTATTAGATACTGGTAGTGCATCTCACATTTGTGCAAATGTACAGGGACTCAAAAGGAGTAGGAAGCTGGCTAAAGGAGAAGTGGACCTACGCGTTGGAAATCGAGCAAAAGTTGCCGCTCTAGCTGTAGGAACATTTGAGATTCTTTTGCCTTCAGGATTAATTTTAGAATTAAATAATTGTTACTATGTGCCTGCTTTTAGCAGAAACATTATTTCTATTTCTTTGTTAGACGAAGAAGGTTTTGAATTCAATTTTAAGGACAAACGTTGTTCATTTTCTTTGAATAATATGCAATATGGTATTGGACAATTATTGGATGGTCTTTATATTCTAAATCTTGAAATACCTGTTTATAACGTAAATAACAAGAGAATCAAGTCTGATGATTCGAATCCTACTTATTTATGGCATTGTCGTTTAGGCCATATAAATGAGAAACGCATGTTGAAGCTCCATAAAGATGGTCTTCTAAATTCATTTGATTTTCAGTCTTTTGAACGATGTGAATCTTGTTTACTGGGAAAGATGACCAAGAGCCCTTTCAATGGAAACAATGATAGGGCAAGTGATCTTTTGGCCCTCATTCATACTGATGTATGTGGACCACTAAACACAACTGCCAGAGGAGGAAATCAGTACTTCATCACATTTACTGATGATTTCAGTAGATATGGTTATGTTTACTTGATAAAACATAAATCGGAATCTTTTGAAAAGTTCAAAGAATTTCAAAATGAGGTACAAAATCAACTTGGCAAGACTATTAAAGCTCTTCGATCAGATCGAGGAGGAGAATACTTAAGCCAAGAATTCATTGATCATCTTAAGAGTTGTGGAATTGTTTCACAACTTACTCCACCAGGAACACCACAATGGAATGGTGTATCTGAAAGGAGAAACCGAACACTGTTAGACATGGTTCGATCAATGATGAGTCAGACATCTCTTCTAATATCATTTTGGGGATATGCTCTTGAAACCGCAGCGTTCACACTAAATAGATCTCCATCTAAGGCTGTAGAAAAGACACCTTACGAGTTATGGACTGGAAAGGTTCCAAGTCTGTCTTTTCTAAAGATTTGGGGTTGTGACGTTTTCGTCAGACGACTAATCACAACTAAATTGGAACCCAAATCTGATAAATGCTTCTTCGTAGGATATCCTAAGGAAACAAAAGGATATTATTTTTATAATCCAACTGAGAACAAAGTGTTTGTAGCTCGGAATGGAGTTTTCTTAGAAAGAGAGTTTCTTTCCAAAGAAAACAGTGGGAGCACTATACATCTAGAAGAAATTCGAGATGATAGTAATCTTAATGAAGAGCCTCAACAAAGTATGCAAATAGTTGCAGAAACTCCTGAAGAAGTTACAGTCTTACGAAGGTCAAGTAGGCCACGTCGCGAACCTGAGAGATTATCACTTTTCGTCTCAGATGAGCAAGACATAGTGTTGTTAGACAACAATGAGCCCTCGACTTTCAAAGAAGCAATGGAGAGCTCTAGTTCCGAGAAATGGCTAGAAGCCATGAAATCCGAAATGAAATCCATGGATGACAATCAAGTATGGGACTTGGTTGACATGCCAAATGGCTGTAGAGCCATAGGTTGCAAATGGGTTTTCAAAATCAAGATTGATAAAGATGGCAAGATCGATGTCTATAAAGCTCGATTGGTTGCAAAAGGATATCGACAAATCCATGGTATTGACTATGATGAATCCTTTTCGCCAGTTGCCATGTTTAAATCAATCCGGATCCTTTTAAGCATTGCCGCATATTATGACTATGAAATATGGCAAATGGATGTCAAAACTGCTTTCCTTAATGGATACCTAGAAGAGGATGTGTACATGACACAACCTGAAGGTTTTGTTGATCCAAGAAATGCTAACAAGGTATGCAAGCTTAAGAGATCCATATATGGTCTTAAGCAAGCATCTCGGAGCTGGAATCTTCGTTTCGATGAAACTATCAAAAAGTTTGATTTTAGAAAGAACGAAGAAGAACCTTGTGTATACAAGAAAACTAGTGGGAGCGCGATAGTCTTTCTGGTATTGTATGTAGATGACATACTACTCATTGGGAATGATATTCCTATGCTTGAGTCTGTCAAGACCTGGCTTGGAAAATGTTTCTCAATGAAAGATTTGGGCGAGGCAGCCTACATATTAGGGATCAAGATCTATAGAGATAGATCAAGAAAACTAATAGGACTGAGTCAAAGTAATTACCTTGACAAAGTTTTACGTAGGTTCAACATGCAAGACTCTAAAAGAGGGTTCTTGCCAATGACACATGGCACAACACTAAGCAAGACTCAGTGTCCTCAGACACAAGATGAGCGAGATCGCATGAGTAGAATCCCGTATGCTTCGGCTATAGGTTCTATCATGTACGCTATGTTGTGTACTCGTCCCGATGTAGCATGCGCATTGAGCGTGACTAGCAGATACCAGTCAGATCCAGGTGAGAGTCACTGGACCGCTGTCAAGAATATCCTCAAGTACTTAAGAAGAACTAGGGATATATTCTTGATTTATGGTGGGGAAGAAGAGTTGGTTGTAAATGGGTACACGGATTCTGGTTTTCAATCAGATAAGGATGATTTCAGATCACAATCCGGTTTTGTGTTTTGTCTCAATGGTGGAGCTGTGAGTTGGAAGAGTTCTAAGCAAGCCACAGTTGCTGATTCTACAACAGAAGCTGAATATGTTGCTGCTTCAGAAGCAGCAAAGGAAGCAGTATGGGTAAAGAAGTTTATCACTGAACTTGGTGTCATTCCTAGTAGCACCAATCCAGTGGATTTGTATTGTGACAACAATGGAGCTATTGCTCAGGCTAAAGAGCCAAGGTCGCACCAAAAATCCAAACATATTCAGAGACGTTATCACCTCATTCGTGAGTTTATCAGTAATGGTGATGTGAAGATATGCAAGGTTCCCACAGACGAGAATGTAGCTGATCCTTTGACTAAGCCACTTTCTCAAACTAAACATGATCGTCATTTTAGTGCATTAGGCATTCGTTTTATGAATGAATGGTCCTAGTACAAGTGGGAGACTGAAAGAGATATGTCCTAGGACTATTCATAGATTATGATTTGTACTTGGATATCTTATGCTTATTTTTATTAATAAAGTTTATTTATTTTACTTTATAATCTCTTGTAAATAATATTTATTAATACTAGTTCATCAAGTACGTGACTAGATTGTGGGATGCTAGTAATGTAATAATAATATTGTTTAGATGTCCCTAATCATGTATCAATAACCTAGGATCACATTGATATAATGATTAGAGTATGGGTCAGCTGATGACTATGTTCCACAAGTCATGGATATGGAGATATCAAGCTGAACATACTGATACTTGTTAGGGAACAAAGTATTGGACTGACCCGCTTTGGGGACACTGCGAGGAGTGTTACATAATGTCATCAGTGATGTTCCCCATTTGTGATATCGTATTATCCTCAGACCTGAGATCGCCATGGTTACCAACATAGGGATTAGCATATCAGGCATTATCAAACGTTGCTCTTGACCGAGTAATTATAAAGATGATGACCGAGCATACTATGAACTATGTAGAGGTATGTGGTTGATCAAGATGGGATTTGTCACTCTCATATATTGAGAGAGATATCGTTGGGCCCCTTGATAAGTGTAATTAATATTTGCATGGCCATGCACAAATGAGATGTCATTTGTTTTGGATTAATTATACTTAGAGATCAAGAAATAAAGATTGAACTATACAAGAATGACACTTGCCTAGTCTTGTGTTCAATCTAGATATCGATTGACAAAAGGAGTTAATGTGTGAAATATCAATTTAAGGTTGTGTCGTTTTTGACCTTTATACCCTTTGGATAATAGTAATGTTTTACTAGAAACCGCTTACTGTTCGTATAATAAAACGGGTTTTAATTGTACGGCCAAAGAGTGTAAAACCTACAGGGTCGCACACCAAAACGAGTTGGATCAAAACGAATTAAAACGGGCCAAGTTGGACTTGGGCCCAGTTCGTTTGTTGCTTAGGGTTCTCACTAGGGTTCCCTTATAAAAGGGAACCTTTGTTCTTCTTGGCCGTCAACGAAATTGAGAGAGGCAAGAAAATTCGAAATAGCAGAGAGAACCCTAGAGGGCGCTAGTACACCAAGCAAGATCTCATCTCGTTCGTGTGTGCATACCGTAGAGGCGTCGTGTTTTCTACGCTAAGGACGACAACAACAGAAGGATCAGATCCATCCTGTTCGTTTCATTGACATCAAATCTCGATTAAGGTATGTCATCTGTCGATTTTATTGAACTGCATAGATCATAGGATTCAATGATTAGTGCGTAAATTAGTGTATGCGATGCATGATTACTGCCCTAATTTTCTAACACTTGCATCATTATTAGATTGATCAAAACCAAGTTTGAATCAAAATCATTTCAAAACATCATTCTTGCAAAAACCGGTTTTCAAATAATTTCATATTAAATTGATTTGAGCTCTCATGAAAATAGGTGTCTTAGGATATTATATTTAACCTATCCCAAGCATCAAACTTGATTTTGGAACTTAATTGCAAAAATGTTTATTTTTCCCTTTCTAGATTCGCTCCGTTTTTGCGTAGTTTTAATCTAACGGTTTGTTGGAGGCCTTCCCGGACTCCGATCATTATGAAATTTGGACAGAAGTTATATAACACATTATAGTACTTATATCCAAAATTTCATCAAGTTCCAATGGCTGGATAATGAGATATGATCAAAACAAATCGTAAATTTGCTGTCTGCAGCAATCTCTCTCCAGAACCATGTAGTCGACTACATGGATTATGGGGTAGTCGACTACACCATGTAGTCGACTACATGGGTCACTAGGGAGTCGACTACATGGCCAAAAATAGCCGTTGCAACTATATCAAAAGTGCATTTTTGCCCCATTATTTTATATCTCCACCACAAACGGCTATATCACTTTTGGGACTATAAATATGACTTACAAGACTCATTCTAAACACCTTGAATCATTCATATACTCTATTCTTCATCTATCTTCAATATCTAAAGATTCAAGAAATTGTTTTTGATCAATCATTAATCTTTTGAGCTATATCATCTTGATCAAATAGGATAACTCTAGTGTGAGCTTCAAATTGTATTCTTTACACACTTGAGAGAGTTATTGTAAATTGGTGTGAATCACCAAACAATTTTATATTCAATTGTGAGAGGTAAATCTCATAGGAAAAACAAGAAGGTAAATTCTTGTTTAGAAATTGTGAAAGGTAAATTTCACAAGGTTAGCAAGAGGGTATCTTGTGAAAGTATTGTGGTGTAGCAATACTTGTAGAGTGTGTGAGGCAACACTTGTAGAGGTTTGATCTTCACCCGAAAGGAGATTGATTTTAGTGGAAATTCTCGGGGAACTAACCGAGCGCGGACTATGGTTTGGTAAACCAAAACCGTGTGGACAAAAAGCCTTGGACTTCAAATCGGTTCAATCTTTCTAACTCAATCTCTTTATTATTGATTGTTTATTTGATTGCATTCCTTGATAAATTTGTTTAGTAAATTGTTTTACTTAAACATTGTTAGAAAAGTTTTAAATTCCGCATTAAGTTTTAAAAACCCTATTCACCCCTCTTTAGGGTTGAAATCCGACCAACAGTTTGTTTTCACCACTTAAATCTGAAAACTTAAGTTTTCATATTTAAGTGTTTTAAAATTGTTTGTTAACCAAAAAAATTAAGTGCCACTTAAAACTAAAAATTTTCATCAAAAGTTTTAAGTGGCAAATTCACCTCTTAAAACTGTAAACTTAATTTTAAAGATTGTAAAATATTTATTTTACTCTATTGAAAACACTCGATTTAAACATTATCCTCTTCTTCTTCCATTACGCAGATCCCCCCTTTCTCTCTCTTCCACCCACAACGTGGATACTCTCTCTCATTTCCATCCACATAACTGGACCAGATGCTGGAGGTATGTATCTCCCTTCCTCTTTTTTTTTTTTTTTTTTTTTTTTTTTTTTTTTTAAATTAAGGGAAGTCTAAGTATCTCCCTTAATCCTACAAATAAAGAAACCCTCCCTACCCACTCCCATGAGTCGAACACTTGACCTCAAGACAAGAATGAATGTTGCCTACCATTGGGCCAACCCCTCTCATCTTATTTGCTTTGTTTATGTCTTTATGTTTTCAAATTTTGTTTGTTTTGTTTATGTCTTTAGGACTTTGTTTATGCTTTTATGTTATCAAATTTTGTTAAGTTTACAAATTTTATTTTATGAATTTTGCATTTAGCGAAGTAATGGTGATTTTTAATTTTCATAAATGAAATGGGTTAACTTGGTTGAAAAATACAAATTATATGGTCTTTTTTATTTTCATTTACAATCATGTAATCCAAATAAATTAATAAGGGCAAAGTTATCATACTAAAAAAAAATTAGTTTTCAGATGTGTTATATTCAAACAAATAACATTTTTTTTTCACATATAGTTTTCAGAACTAAACAAATAGTTTTCTCAGTTTCAGTTTTCAGGTTTTTTTTTTTTCCCTTGAAGCGTCACCTAAAAATTGAGAAGATTGTATTTGAATAGAGGAAAAAAAATTGAGATTTCGAATAAAAGTCAGACTTGAAGTGAAAAAAAAAGTAAAAATTCATTATTTGGTAAAATTAAAGAATAATTTAAAACTTTTACAAACGTTGCGTTTTGGCATTTAAAAATTGCAACTTAAAATTCCATGTAAGAAGATGTTATTTTTCAAATTCTAACTTAAAATAAGTGATATTATAATTAATGCAATTTTTAAACTCTACGTAGAGGACATCCAATGATCCAAACATGAGAAGTTACAATTGAAAAAATTTTAAACAATGAAACTTAAGTTTTATCGATTAAAATTTTGATGAGTTTTAGAATTACTTCGTCAAAACACTAAAAGGATCACTTGGTTCGAGTTTTTGTTAATGGAATAGTCATCCTAAATTCCTGAAAAGCTTTTCACTTTGAATTTAGGATGCCTTACCAATGTTTGATTCGGATAATAATTATTCTTTCACGAAACGTTGAATTACATCCACATAATTTGTTTAAACAAGAATAGTGTGAATTATATACTAAATTTAAAAAATTTAAGGGCAAGTCCTAACAATTTTCTAAAGGCATATTAAAAAAATTATTATTGAGAAATACGAAAAGTCGTTGCACATATTTAATATAAAAGAAAAAGTTTAATAACACAAAATTTTAGGAGGATGAGTCCATGTCTAAAGGATGCAATGGTAACTTGGGGGCAGTCTCATTCAATTTTAATATAAAGGTCCTAGTTCTTCTTGGAGAAAGCCACTTAAGCCTTGAGAGATTCCTTTCATTTCTACATGAAAGCCGGCCAAGGTCTTGGGACTTGACAGGTTGGGAATTGGCAATGATCTTGGCACAAGGCAAGTCTTGAGGCAACTGGTAGTACCATTTGATAAGTTGGCGGCGAAAGACCCGCATAGTAAGGCTCATTCTCTTTCCAAACACTCATGATTTGATCATAAAATCGAATGTGAAAAATCTAAAAGTGAATATTTAAAGTAATCATTTATTCGCATTTTTTTAAGAGGCAAACCTTTGGATGAATACCCAATTTTTAGAATGATGAATTACTAACCTAAAACCCGAACTAAACATCGGAATCATTTAATAATGGAATATAGCATTTTGGGAATGATTTAAAAATCGAATCAAACAAGTCAAAAATAAAAGAAAATCTATAGCACTAAAATAAAAAAGTCCCATTTCATAATAATAATAATAATAATAATAATAATAATAATAATAATAATAAGGTCCCAAATGACGAATCTAATTAAAGGTGTCAAAATACTATCCAAAAAAAAAAATTAAGGGTGTTAAAGCATACTCTATGTTTCGTCTAGTTCTTGTTTTCAATATATACTAGTAGTATAGATTTTACAAAATAAAATTTAATAAAATTAATTTCCCATTCTCCTCTTTCAATATGTTATTGGGTAAGTTAGGAAACATCAAGAGTGAAAATTCTATAATATTTTTATTCGTTAGTTGAGTAAATTTAACTTTCATGTGAATTTGGATTGTGAAAAATATAGGACAAGTGAAGCGATTCACAATGCTAAATTAGTAACTTAAAAGATATATCTTATGTGCTAGCTTGAACTATAAATCGATATTTATTTTTGCCTTTTCTTTCTCGATGATAATATATCCCAATGTTGATTTATCTTATTTTTTATTCCATTACAAATTATAAATGTAATTATCAATTTGTATTTTTGTCCATGTCTAAAAATGTCCAATTTCTTCCACGAATTCCTATTTTATTTATGATTTTTTTTTTGTTTATTTTTAAATCATCTAGCAATTCATTTTTATTGTTTTTAATTTAATGGTCCACTCTTGACCGTCATCAATAAAAATTCTTATTTATTATATATATTTATGGCGGTAAGTCATATACTCATACATATTGTAACGCCTTGACCCATGGGTGTCAAAAAAAAGAATTTTAAAACAATAAATTTGAATCAATTTCATTTTTATATCAAGATAATTTGTAAAAGTACAATTTACAATATCATAATACAGTATTTCTCTTCTATAAAAAATAATTAGACCGCATATGACCTGTTAATCCAATCCAACACCATCTTCCAATCCCGTACCACGTAAAGAGGGCAGTAATACACATGAATGAAAGTATTAAATTCGAATATTTTATATAGATAAAAAAATATCTCAATCTCAACCAATTCAACAAATTCAACCAACTATCACTCGACCTCATATACCGGTCCCTCTTGATAACATGTTAAAAACTACCTACCCCAGCTTTATCACATTGAAACTTCTCTTTCTAAACTTATACAATGAGCTTATTAGGCATTTTGTCAAGTAAATTTAACCATGTACTAATAAGTCCAACGACAATTTAACCATCAAAAATAATCAACACAAATACTAAAAGTCAAACAATTATCATGATATTAAAAGGAGTACGATAAATAAGATAATAAATAATTACTCTAGAGATTAGATGATGTTATGTAATAATTACTCTAAAGATTAGATGCATGTTATGTACTTCCTCATCTCAAGAATAACACCATACAAATATCATCATAATTACGCTTAGGGTGTGTTTGGCAACCCTAATTCCACACTATATAATTAGAATTGGGGGTTGGTTTTAGAATTCTATTGTTTGGATATGTTAAAAGGTTATAGTTTTGGTTCCAAAACCACAAATTCTAAAGGATTGAATTCCATAAAAATAGTAAAGTTTTCTAATTCCAATTTCTATTGAATTCTTAAAAAAAAAAATCACCATCACCACTCATGTCACCCCCACCCCATACAGCTCCCACCTCACCTTACCTCACACCAACCCAAATCCCTCCCCCCCCCCCCCTCCAAAGCTATCCTTCACAGTTCACGCCCCTATTTCACAAACCAAACCAAAAAAACAAATGCAGCTGCTGCACACACACATATTATATATATATATATATATATATATAAATTACATATGTACACTTACACCTCTCACCTCACATATTTTTTCTTTCTCATTATAAAAGACTTCTACATGTACACGTGTATATATATTACATATATGTACGTATACATTAAGTATAATGTATATATCTACATATATATGTATATACAAAGTATATATATTAAATGAACTTCCGCTATCACCACCCTATTGTTTATTTGGAATTTCAAATGGATTATATAATTTAGCCAAATAAATAAATTTTGAATTATATTAGAATTTCAAATGAAAACTACGTGCAATCCAAATAATGGTATTTTAATTCAATGGCATTGCAATTCTTGGAATTGTAATACTATAGAATTACAATTCTAATAGAATTCTAAAACTACGTATCCAAACACACCCTTACTTCATTTGCTATTCAATAACTCATAGCAATTGTTCCTCCTTTTTCAAATTCTTTCCATATAATTTATAAACTCCACCATGTAAATAAGGGAAGGGAGAGGGTTGTGATATTTGCACCCCTCTTTTTTGTCACTAACACCCTTTAAAATCTTTTACCTTAAACAAATTAAATTTATCTCTACCACCCTTCTCTTCACCCCTTTACTGACTTATTAATTAACTTAATTAATTAATCCTTTATCACAACAAAATAATTGCACCATCTTTCACCACCCCATTCACCACCCTCTTCCTTCTTCTTGAAAACATGTATACACACACATATATTCAAAACATACATATATACATACACACACACACATATATATATATATATTCTAAAATGAAAGAAACAAACGAAAAAATGCATATATAAATAGATCTTTTCTAAAAAACGAAAAAAATTAATACCCACATGTCTATTCAAGTACCTAATGCTCAATATCAAGCGAGTATCAATGAAGATACTCACCCAATGACGGCCGAATATTACCACACTCGCCCACCATAAATTAAACGAGTATATCTCAAAAAATGGAAAGGGGCTTTACTTATTATTCAAGTACCAGATACTTAATGTCAAGCGAGTGCTAATGAAGATATTCTCCTAATGACGGGAGAGTATTACTATATTTGCTCATCATAAATTGGACGAGTATATCTCAAAAAATGAACCATAATTTAAGTTATTGATGAAGTTTTAAATACTCAATGTCGAGCGAGTATTAATGAAAATAATCTCCCAATGACAGAATAGTAGTAACATAATTATGTTTCTTAACTTAAGGGGTAGTAAACTAGAGTGTTTATGATAAAAATTATAAAAGTAGAGGGTATAAGGTAAAAAAAGTGTTAATAATAATATAAAAGAGTGCATTTATCACCATTTTTTAAATATAAAGTTATAAAACAATAATTAAGTAAGTGGGCCCAATTGGCCCTAAATTTGCCACATCGTGACATTAAGCCCAATTCTAATAGGGCCAGCTCCTAACATACCCACACATTTACACTTTCATTTACACGTACACATATTCAAAACCACATACACGCACACAAAGATATCGATATAATTATATAAATATATAATTTTTCTTTGAATGGCATATTTTTTTTTATTAATTAGGATGTTGATGCATATATCATTTTAAGATTGCCAAAAGATCGAAAAAGGAAGATTGAACGAAAGATGGGGTAACACTAATGTTTTTTTTAGGTGGGTGATTAAAACCTAACCGAGTCTATTTAAGAAGAAATCAATTCAGATGGACGGTGTTATTTACACCCCACATTTTTATCATAAACACTCATTTTATCACAAACATCCCCTAAAGGTAAATTTTTAATCACTAACACCCCTTAAGACTCGTTTAATGAAAGGTGAGTACAAATGCACATACTCATCCTACTTTGGGAGAGTTTGTTTGTAATAACTCGCCTAATATTAACTAATAGATTACTGGAGTGTTTTTCGAATAAGACTTGCTTAATGAGAAGTGAGCACACTTATATAAACTTGGCTTATATGAAGAGAGTGTGTTGCTAAGCACTGACCTAACATCAGGCAATGAACAAGAGTGTTTGTGACAAATAAGGTAGTGTTAAAATAAGTTTTTAGTTAAATTTTGGAGAGGGGTGTTTATAACAGATTTGGGGGATGTAAATAACACCACCTATTCAAATTGAGTTGTTTGGACCAAAAAACTTAGGTGATGATGATGAACAGTAAAAACAATAAACATAAAGAAAACCATATTTGTTTTGGGTAGGTTCTTCCGGTTGCATTAATTCCCAATCTGATAGTACATCCTTCCTTTTATGTATGTGTTTGTTTCACTAGCTCAAAGGTTTAAATAAAATAGATACAGTTGTTAGGGTTTTTGCTTTAAGAGGAAGAAGAGAATATGTGTGGAAGTGAGTGTAAGGATTGATTATAATTGATTCTCAAACTGTGGGTTCCCTTCCTATTTATATGTGTAGGATAAGGTATTAGAGTTTTGGGTGAATGGAAATTACTATAAAGGGTAAATTTGGGTACTACTCTAAGATTCTAGATGTTCATAATGTTGTTCAAATTTGTAAAAGTAGTTATTTTTATCATTTATCCTCCAAATACATATTAGTCGACCAAATAATTGCTTACTGGAGATAAAGTTGGCCTTCTAGGCTTTAATTGTAGACCGACTAATAATTTGTGTTCCTAAGCTTGGCCTTGGTGAAAAGGCCATATCCAATTTTTACCTCCCACATTTCCAATATTGTTTTGGGTATGACTTCATTAGTGATAACATGTGCTAAAGATACGATTTTTTATTGTTGAAAAAACATCTATGATTTCAACTAGGTGTGTTGTGGTGAATCTTAAAATTGAATAATTGAACTATACTGATCTGTTAAAAATCGAAATTGAATTAAAGAAACCGAATATGTAAAGCTTGGGTTTGAATTGTACAAGTGCAAAACCAAGCCGAACGAAACATGTTGTCTTACGATTTATTTCTTGTCAAAGCATATATATGAAAACCAAATAAAACCAAATTGAGATGGAATGGGCATCTTAAATTCCTAAAAAGCTTTTCTCCTGGCATCTAAGATGCTTTGCCTAAGCTTGGTTCAAACATTAATTCTTCTTTCTTTAAACGTTAAATTACCTCACTATATTTGGTTCGAACGAGAATATGAGTGAAATGCGTGTGAATTACCAAAATATTTTTAATTTTATAAAATTAAAATATAAGTCCTAACAATTTTATAAAAGTAAACATTTGTTCTTATTGTTAAAAAATGTGAAAAGTCGTTGTATGTATTTAATAATAAAAATAAAAAGTTCAATAACAATTTTTTTTTAATTTTTTATAAATAAAAAATTAAAAAAAATTGTCCTGATAAGCAGAGGGCATACGTTGATCTTAAGAGATAATATTATAAGAAAATTTTTGAAAAAATGGGCTTTTAGTTTTTAACCCTACGAATTTAAATTATTTTGGTTTTAACCCACACCATTTGGAAAATTAGTCAATTCCCCAAAAGTGCATAATTACTAAATATATATTTTATAAATTTTTTATTGTGTTTTTTTTCTTTTATGTTTTTCCTACCTTATTTGTTTTTTAATTGTTCAAACTAAAATAACATATTAGACATAATTATTACACACAAGGAAAACTATCAATACAATTATAGTAAAAAAGAGATTAAACAAGTAAAAATAAAAACTCAGGGATCGTTTGTTTTGCCACTTAAATAGGTTTTCAGATTTAAGTCGTATGAAAGTTGTTTGTTTGGTAAAAAAATTAAGTAATTTTCCACTTAAATCTGAAAATTTGCCTCCAAAATTTTAAGTGACAAGTTTGCTACTTAAATTTGAAAACTTATAACTTCTCATTACAAAATGCCTATTTTACCCTTATTAAAACCTTAATCATGTGATTTAAATACACTAATAAGGAAAAATTATCATATTAAAAAAAATCAGTTTTCAAATGTGTTATATTCAAACAAATAACTTTTTTTCAGATACAGTTTTCAAAAGTAAACAAACAATTTTTTTAGCTTCAGTTTTCAGTTTTCAGATATTTTATCAAACGCTACCTTAGTCATATTAAAATATCAAACATTAAAACTCGAGGCATCTTGAGGTCATATTAGTAGTAAATATTACATATAAATAAAACAAAAAAAGCAATCATATATATAAAAAAAGCATTGCACAAGTAAAACTAAAAACATAGTCATATTTAAAAAAAATACCCAAGTAAAATTAAAATGACATTACACAAGTCAAACTAAAAATACAGTTATATTAGAAAAGACATTATACAAGTAAAATTAAAAACACTGTCATATAAAAATGATTCAGATAAAAAATGTTAAATATAAAGAAATGTAAAAAGAGGGATTCAAAATAGTGGAAATAAAGAATTTACTAACCTTAGAATGAACATTCTAACAAATCATTATTCTTGCACCAAATAAAAGATTATTGGTGGTTCCTTGGATCGTATATTAGATTATCGCAACAACACATAAATTTACATTAAATCTTTTGTAGATCTCATATTTCACCATGGACACTAGACTTTCACATTGATGATTGATACCCTAAATATGTGTTTTTGTACGGCTATATTTCTCTTCGTAATGGAAAGTATTTTTCATCAGAATTAAGGGTCAATTTTCAAAACCTCCATAAATAGATGGATAACAATTTGTAGAGAGATATGTAGCCTTTTAATTCATTTGTATTATTTGTTATTTAATTAATTTAAAAAAGAATCTTAGTAGAGATATATATATTATTAATTGTGTTAGAGTTAAACACTATTAGAGATGATAAATATTTATTATTAATTGTATTATTAAATAAAGATAATTTAGTTTGATTAATGTTATAAAATCTAGAATTTTATAAAAGAGAAAATTATTTTTGAATTTGAGCTAAATCTTAAAAATTGGGCTATTAATTAATTTATTAAATGCGATGGATTTAAGTAAAGGGATCCTTCAAATCTTGGGGCAAATACTAATTTACTATAAAAAAATACATATTCTTGAAATAATGCATTCCTACCTCAAAATTTGAATCAAACATTAGAATTTTTCTAAAATAAAATATAACGTTTCAAAAACAATTTAAAACTCAGAACAAACAAATCCTAAAAGTATTGTTTGGGTATGGGATTGGAAGGTTTATTAACAGTAACCAAAATGAACCGAAACCAAAGACAATCCCCCCCCCCCTCCACAAAAAAAAAACAAAAAAAAACCAACTCTGAACACAAACACACACGCATAGATCGGTTTGTAATCTTGGTGGATGCCCTTCAACCAAGTTTATGATAAGTGGTTGAAGGAGAATAATGTCTTTGTTCTGATTTGGCAACCTGACGATGTTCCTGAAAGTCTGTTGAGGATGATAGAAAGGTTTGAAAAGTTGAAAGGGCAAAGCGATCTGGATTTTGAGTCTTTGTTATCCGGAGGTATAATTTTGGGTCTTTTTATCCAAACGTTGACATATATTGCAGTTAATATATAAAAAGGTCATTCCACTACAAGAAATAAAAAATAAAAAGGAAATAATTTTTGCCGTGTTTGAGAGTTTACGAGAGAAAAAAAAAGAAGAGAAAGGGAAAAAAATATTTTTTTTTTCTTTCTTTTTGTTTGAGAGTTTAAGAAGAAGATAACGTTGCAATCTATCTTTGGTGTTTAGGAGTTGAAAACAAAAATAAAGAAAATATTATATTTTAAAATTTTATTATATATTTTAAAGATAAAATTATCAATACATTAAATTTTTATTAAAAAAACTCTCTTTTCTCCGATTTGAAGTGAAAGTTTTAATAATTTTCTCAACCCCTCTCTCTCTTATTCTTTATGTAAAAACTCCCAAATGAGAAAACGCCTTTCTCTCCCTTTCTCTCAAAGTTAAAACTCCCAACCATAGGGTTCAGCTACAAGCGCGAGTTGACGACAAACCACATACATCACCATTCTTGATGAAACTGCAATTTATGTTTCTTTGGGTTGATTGATGTGTTGCATACTATTTTAATTGCTTAATTGCTGACTGACATACCCCAAGACCCACTATGACCCTTTGCTGCTTGTGGGGAAAACGTTCATTGCCTCACCTATTGTTTTTTGCCAAACTTGACATAGTTGCATATTCTGAGTTTGATTGATGAACGATGCTCAATATTGTGACTTCTTTTCATGTTTTCATTATAACGTATTCAGTTGAACCATATTATGAATCTGGGGTTTGTTTAATGTGTTTGTTTTTGTTTTGTATTGATCATAAGCTGGGCTGTTGGATTCAGAAAGTTAGAATATAAACTTGTTTTATTTAATATTTATGGGTCTTTGATTATAGATCATTTAGTTTCTTATACATATGAACTAGATTAGGTTTACTTTAGGTTTTTTCCCCTTAAATAACGAGCATAAGTTCCTTTGACCCATGAATGTATATATGGTTTAAGATCAGTGTTTTAAATAGCGTTGAGTAGCGTGCAACGTCGGGCGTTATAGCGTTAAAATTTGTCCCGCCACAATGTTGCATGCTTCAAATAGCGGATGGCTCAAATAGCGTTTGCTATTTGCCGACGTGGCAAGCTAATTACAAAATTGCGTACGCAAAATACACGAAATAGGTTATTGCGTACACTATTTGAGTAGAGGAAGAAGAAGTAGAAAATATAGGAAGAGCGGAGGAAGAAGAACAGGGGAAAAGGAAGAAGTATAAAAAAGAGGAAAAGAGAGAAAAACAAACCTTAGTAATTCTCTTCTTACCTCTGGCATCGAGAAAACGAGATGCAGAGAGAGATGGTGTGAACACCTTATTTTGCGACCCCCTGTAAGAATCCTGATCTCCAAAGGAATGAACACGCATGCATGCACGAAGCATTCTTAAATGCACACGTACTTTGTACATGTGATACAGGTCAAAGAAAAAAGCTGAAAGGACCCCGGATGAGAAGTTACAAAATTATCGAAAACTGCCGGAACAAAAAACCGTCAAAACTCCTGTAAACTTGTGAAAGGAAAGTTACGCATTTAGGATAATTCTCAAATTTTGAGAGTTGTTAAACATTACCATAAGGGGTAGCATACTAGAAAATCAGCTCGATCCGATGGTCGGATCTCCGAAAATTCAGAAAACCATGACTTTGTTTCAGATGATCAAATGGAGGCCTTCTCGAAGTTACAATGATCTGAAGTTTGGTCAGTAGATAGGTATTATCGTGCGAAAGAACATATTCAAAGTTTAGCTTTGTCGGACATGGGATCATCAAGAATCAAGTTGTCTATCGTGTAATTCTAGTCGAAATATCCTTCGTAGCAAATTAAAATAAATAGAGGTCTTCCCAAATTCTGATCAACCTAAAATTTGGATACAAGCTAGAAAACATTGGGAGGGAAAACATATCCAAAATTCAGGAAAATCCAACGGCTGAAAGTTCAATTGTCGAGGTTGTTATACGCAAGTACGTTTCCTACGCGGGAACAAACTCTTTGTACCAAACCGAGGAGACCGAATCCTTCCTGAACTCCGATCATCTCCAATTTCTTACAGGATATAGAAGACTTCTACTGGCAATACATAACCAAAAATAAGCATCATCCAACAGTTAGAATTTGACTTATCATACAAACAAGTGACCTTGTCTACAACAAGTATCTTTCCTACGTGGGAACAAACTCTTTGTACCAATCCGAGGAGACGGAGTCCTTCCTGAACTGCGATCGTCTTCAAATTTTTACAGGGTCTATAAGACTTATATTGGCAATATATAGCCAAAAATCAGTATAATCCAACGGTTAAAACATGACTTGTCGTACAAACAAGTGACCTTGTCTTCAACAAGTACCTTTCCTACGCCGAAACAAACTCTTCGTACCAATCAGAGCAAAAGGAGACCTTGCAGACTTCTGATCGACCTAAAATTTTGAAACAATCTAGAAGACTTCTATTCCCAACACATATTCAGAAATCAGCATGATCCAACGGTGGGAAGGCTTCTCAATAAGCTCTAAGACTCCTAGTTGCAAGATCTTTTCTTGCTCTCCAAGCATTTTTTTCAACTATAAATAGACCTCCCCTCCATTCATATTTTTCATCAACAATCAAGGGGATTTCGTGGTACACACCAAGATATCCTTATTCTCTCCCTCCAAGGAGGCTCAGGTATAATTTTCTCTCCCTTCTTTTATTTATTCGTCAGTTTTATAATTTATATTCTTATCTGCATAATTTCTATCACTTGATAGCTTTTCAAAAGCCTTTTTCAAATTGTTTTTCAAAACCAAAGGCGTATAATAAACCCTAATCTAATTCCAAACTAGTATTATTACTTTCTTACTTTTTCAAAAGTCTGGATTAGCGGTATTGTTATACGAAGGAATCGATAATCACTATATATTCAATCTAACTCATAGATTGCAGTGTATATGTGATAAATACTGGATTATGAGAGCACTAGTGCCATCTACACCGGTTTAATCAATAGACTATAGTGCACGATCGGTCAACTCGCTTCATATTACATCGAATATAAGATTCCACATTGAATTAGTTTCCGAAAAGCCCAATGTTTTACAAAATCACTTGTTTCATTGCATTTATTATTATCAAACTCTCTTTTTCAAATCACGCACACACATACACACTTATTTTTAAAATCATGGGCGAATTAGGAAACACATCGTTTTCATCCCAACCCCAAAATTTCTTTTTGTAAGGCAAGCACGAAAAGCTGTAAAGTAATAGTAATAGTATGCAAGAACTGAATTATAACACACGCATATCCTACTCAATAGACCGAAAGGGCGAATTGGATGCCTAACTCCTTCCCGATTCGTAACTTAATCCCCGAACCTTCGAATCAACTAGTTACGCATATATTGTGTATAAGAGGATATTTAGTCCATAAATACGTCTCTTTTATACGAACCTTTTTTATTTGTTTAGTAAAATAAACTGGCGACTCTTATTCTTTTTAAAACTGATTTTCAAAGCAGCACGGAATCTCCGCCCACGAGGACCCCGGGCGTCGAGAATGCGGGTTCTCATAGTGGTGACTCTGCTGGGGGTATTTTAAGAGGATTAGACTCTAAACAAAAGTAGAATATGCGTGAATAATTATTTTTGTTTGCATGTTTTTTTTTTCTTTCCGGCCTTAGTCATAGGATAATATAGATGCGATTTAGGTGGATACCCTGATTCCTTTTTATTTGTAATAATTGTTTGAGGAAAATCTTTTCACAAATAAAATATAAAAGTACTTTAACAAACCCTAAAGCGCTTATCATAATGAACCTCCATAATTATTATTTTGCATGCACCCACTATCATCATGCATTATTGCGAGTGTGAATTTACCCTATCAACCTCGGGACCATAATCGTGACTAGGCCATGGACTTGCGGGTCTACACTAGCCAAAAGCGCATAGGACCACTCTTCTTGGCCAAGTACTAAACTGAGGTATATCGAGTGACGAGAATACTCATGTACCCAGAATGTATATTAAAAGGTCCTTGCACGTACTCACCCTTGAGGTATATAGCAAGACCTAGCCAAATAGGAGGGAGCCTAAACCTTACCCTTTCAAACTACGCTTGCATATAGGATGCGTCAACTTAGTACACATAAATTTCTGCATGTTTTCTTGACTGTCAGTCGTGAGACTAGTGAATAAAAGGCCTTGTCATACATACCAACTCTTGGTTTGGCAAGTACGGCCGGTGGCTGTCTAACCCTGTCCATAGAAATCCCTCACTAAAACCCATTAGTGAGAATTTTTCTGTCACTATTTCCATGAAAAGCAACTCTAAGAGGAGATAACTTCCCTGTTTTTCAAAATGTTTTCCAAAATATTTTTTTTAAAAAAAATGAGTCATTTTCTAAAATGAATTTTCAAAAAATAATTTTCAAAATCGGAAGGTTAAAGGGACACCCCGGGAATTTATATTCCCACCCTAAACTTGTCCACGGAGCTCTCAAGTTGTTACTGTTGATCTGTTTTCACCTAAACACCAAGAAGTGATTTTCGATTTGCATATCATCGAGTCACACTCTTTTTTGAGAATTACGCAATCAATTGGCAAAAAGTATCAGTTATCTAGTTCTGGCTCGCTGTCTTTATCTCCGTCTTTTCTCTACCACTCTCAGGTTTTTGTTGCCGAAACACACTAGCCAGTTGGGCTAGTAGGGATCATACAGACAAACTTACTCGATCAGACTCATCTCTCATCATGCCGCCACGACGTGCTCTCGATTATCACAATGACCAAATAGAAGTTAACGAAGAAAGGGTTAATGATGCCGAGGGTCAACACCATGCAGCGGATCTGTCGCCCGATCCTGTTTTACCAGTCAATCCCGAAGCCCTTACTCCAGAATAGCTTTACCAAATGATATAGGGTTTGGCTCAGTCTATGAACACCATGACCAATCTGCATAGGACCACCCAGGCCCGTCTAGATACCTTACTTGCTGTCCGGGCACCTGTCGAACTAAATCAACCAAATCTTAATCCCACTCACAACCAAGGCCAAGGTCAAGGCCAACCTATTTCACCACCTCAGCAAAATGTCCTACTAGTTCTCCCACTGCGCCAAGGCCCGCTAGTGCCAGATGTTGTCAATGTGTGGCTTAGTTTATGAACACCATGACTAATCTGCATAGGACCACCCAGGCCCGTCTGGATACCTTACTTGCTGCCTGGCCACCTGTCGAACTGAATCAACCAAATCCTAATCCCGCTCACAACCAAGGCCAAGTCAAGGCCAACTTATTCCACAACCTCAGCAAAATTTCCTACCAGTTCCCCCACTTTACCAAGGCCCGCCAGTGCCAGATGTTGTCAATATGTGGTTCCATCCTAAACACAATCAACCATGACAACACCATAACCCACTATTCGAAAAACATGAACCAGATCCGTATATGGTGCAATACGACGAGTCGGTAATTGAACAGACTAAGGAAAATGAAGCCATCACCCTACTGAAGGAACAAATGAAGGCTCTAAACTAGAAGGTGACAGATAAGGTTGATGACATAGCCGCTCTTCAAAATATGTCTCTTTTCCCTGAAGCCAGGTTGCCGGTGGGTTTTAAGCTCCTCAATGTAGAAAAAATCTTAAAAAATAGCCCACCTTATCTACATCTTAAGGCCTATATTCGCACTATGCAGTTGTATGGGTTGAATGAGACTCATTTGGCCCAAGGTTTCCATCAGACTTTGACAGGGCCCGCACACAGTTGGTTTTTAGGGTTGGAAAAACACAGGATGGTAGACTGGAAGAGTATTGTGAAAGAGTTTATGGAACACTACAAATCAAACGAGGAGTTGAAAGTTACTCGTAAGCACCTCGAAATGGCTAAGGAGCGAGACAATGAAAGTGTCAATGACTTTATCACACGCTGGAGGGAATTGGCATCACAGATGATTGATCGGGTCCCTGAGAAGGAACAATTGGGCTTAATTGTTAAGAATTTTAAACCTGAGATCAGAAATGGTATGGGCGACAATATTTTGAAAAACACAAAGCTTTGATGCACGTGGCTAATGAAACCGAAGAAGAACTTGCAAAAGCCGCCGAGGTTAACATAGCCTCGTCCTAGTACAAGAAATCTATTTATGTTATTAATCAAGTGTGGTCTCATAAGAACTCGGATCCTTATCAACGAACCAATTTTTAGTACCCAAGAGAGCAAGGGTCGGCCCAAGGCCAAGGGTTCATGAACCAAAATAAAAAAGCAAAGATCGATATTTCACACGTCTTCCGGCCTCCTTAAGTAAAACTCTAGCTGCATTGCAAGAAAATGGGATCATGCGACCATTGGCCCCTCAGGCTCCTCCCGATCCACTGCCTGTAGTTGGAACACAAATGAACGTTGCGAATACCACCAAGGCCCAGGACACCACACTGATCGATGCGTAGCTTTAAAGCACGATATCCAAGATTTGATCGAGGTAGGAAAAATCCCTGACCCTGAAGTTCCGAATGTTGCGAAGAACCCACTCCCCAACCATGGATGGAGAATTAATGCCTTATTAGTCAAGAAGGAAGAAAATGATTCGATTTTCCTAATTAAGTCGATAAAGAAGGGGGAAGAAGTCATGACAGCTTATCGTGTCGAAAACCGTGTAAACCAAATCCAGGTGAAGAAAGAGGAAGAAGACTTAAAAATTATGTTTCGAGATATGATGAAAGAATCTCCACAGATTTTGAAAGAGTTATTATAGGATTCCCGTGTTAATAAGTGGATGCGAGAAATGAAAATATTGCTCGGTCAAGGACTAGGCAAGAATAATTAAGGCATTGTAGAGCCTATTATTATTAAAACCCAAATACGCAGGCAAGGCCTAGGTTATCAAGAGGGGAAGATGAATTTTGGCCAAGATGCATCAAATAGGAAGTGGTCAATCTCAAGGAAAATCACTCGAGCACACATCAATGTGGTCAACTTCGATTGGGCAAAGGTTACGTTAGAATCTGATTTAGCCGAGGAAGAAGGTTTGGCCAGGTGGGTACAACAGCTCACAAGGTCAGGAAAAACATATCACCCGCAAGAGAAAGGAAAAGATGAAGAAAAAAAAGAGGTGGCTCAGCCCAAAGGGAGCCAAGTTGTTGATTAGTTGATGAAGACTCAGGCCCAAATATCTATTTGGGGATTATTGGTCTCTTCCAAGCCCCACATAACAGCATTTCTCAAGCTCATGGATGATGCCATAATCCTAATAGAATCAACCCCGGACCAACTAACAGCAATGATCGGGACCTTAAGTCTACAGAACAATTTGTCCTTTTTAGACGAAGACCTATCGCCACTAGGGAGAAACCATGATCAAGCACATCACATATCTGTTGAAACTAGAGGAATGGTAGTCCCGAAAGTACTAATTGACAATGGGGCGACTATAAACATCTGTCCACTCAAAACCTTCAAGGCTTTAGGACTCGATGAAAGTGGCTTGGGAGAATCTCTGGTAACGGTAAGGGCATATGATAACACCAAAAGGGCAGTATTAGGGTCTGTTGACTTGAACTTACTAATTGGGCCGATCGAGTTCCCTGTTGAATTCTAAATTATCGACATACTATCTAGCTTTAACTTGTTGCTCTGACGCACATGGATACATTCGGTAGGGGCTCTTCCGTCTTCTCTACATCAAAAGATCAAGATCCCGGTAGGGGATGAGGTTATCTTGATACATGGTGATTGTGATAAAACCATAATGCCTAAATATACGTATATCTTAGGTATAGGAACTAGGAAGTCAAGATATGCAGTTGGGGGGCTTCTAATGCGAACCTAGGGTACAAGCTCTGACTACACAGAAGATCAGGTATCTACCGCCTGAAACAGTGCCATTTTTGAATAAACGAGTGGTAGCCATGATGAATACTACGGGTTACATGCCAGGCCGGGGACTGGGAGATAGACATATTGGAATAGCTGAGCCAATTAAGCGCTATATGCAGGAAATAAAATATGCCGGATTGGGTTTCCCAGATCGGGCAGGTAACACAAAAGATGGATTTACAGAAGGTTTGGGTTACAGGGTGTTCAACATTTCTCTTAATGGGTTTTTCGTGAAAGAAGGAGAGGATTTTCCATTTTGTGGGTTCCAGGAGCCGTGGGTCAATTCGAAAGTTGAAAGAGTTCCAGGGTTTGAGATATTTTATGTTGAAGACTTGTACTGCAAAGAGGGCCATATGCATTGCACTGAAAGTCAGGGTTACCACGTGAAATTTTAAGGCATGAATGAGGAAAAAAAGTGGAAGATATATCAAGCATGATGAGAAGCCTATTTTTTGAAGAACACATTCAGCCTAAAAAAGAGACATGCATCATGGCGCTTACTGAGGAAGGCCAGGTAGTGGACCCAGTCATATTGATCCACCCAGTTAAAGATAGGGAAAATTTAAGAGAGAAATGGAGTGAACTTGTAAGGGATAAAATTGTGGGTAGAATGAGCGATTATTAGCTCTTAGGAGATTTTCTTAATAATGTCCATGATAATGTTTTCATTAATAAGATAGAATCAACTTTTCAGTATCTGAATATGTCTGAATCTCATATTACCTTGACATAAATTGAATCCCTGAATGATACTCCTGAAAAACAAGAGCAGCGAATCCAAATCGAAGAGGGTGAAACTGTTATAGTTAACCTAAGGACCGATGATGATAGGAAGGAAGTGAAAATCGGGGCTGGATTGAGTAAAGCTGAGCGTAAAGACTTGCATGAATTATTGAAGGAATATGTTGACGTATTTGCCTGGTCTTACGCCGATATGCCTCGATTAAGTATAGATATAGTGATGCATAAAATCCACACTAAGAAGGAGTGCAGGCCTGTTAAACAGAAACTCAAGAAATTGATACCAGAATGGTCATTAAAGGTTAAAGAAGAGGTTAAAAAGCAACTAAAGGTATGGTTCATCCGAGTGGTAGATTACCCAACATGGCTAGCTAATATAGTACCTGTGCCAAAGCCAAATGGTAAAGTGAGGGTATGTATCGATTACAGGGATCTCAACAAAGCCTGCCCAAAAGATAATTTTCCATTGCCCAACATTGATCTGATTGTGGATAAACCATGCTCTAAAATAGTTTGTTGATAGGTTTGCTGGTTATAATTAGATAAAAATGCACCCGATCACCAGGATAAGACTACCTTCACAACGCCATGGGGAACTTATTATTATACAGTTATGCCATTTGAGTTGAAGAATGCTGGGGCAACGTACCAACGGGCTGCAACCACATTGTTCCATGCCATGATCCACAAGGAAGTAGAGGTTTATGTAGATAACATGATTATCAAGTCTAAAGAAAGAGATTGAGATCTCCCCGCCATTAAAGCCTTCTTTGACAGGCTTAGGCAGTTCTAGATGAAGCTAAACCCACAAAAATGTGTATTTGGGGTAACCAAAGGTAAGCTGCTAGGGTATGTTGTCAGTAAGAAGGGAATCGAGGCAGATCCCGCTAAAATAAAGGCAATCAGAGAAATGCCCACGCCACGCACCGAGAAAGAAATCAAAGGATTCTTGGGTAAGCTACAGTATATCAGCCGGTTCATATCCCAGCTCACACAAAAGTACAAACCTATATTTAAATTATTGCAGAAGCCGTTGGATGGTCAATGGAATGAACAATGTCAAACAACATTCGATAAGATCAAAGAGTATTTGTCAAATCCATCGATCCTCGCCCCTCCATAGTCAGGAATTCAGTTGTTGCTATACCTCACGGTAAATGAAACTGCCGTAGGGGCCATGCTGGCCCAACATATAGCCCAGAGTTGAAGAGAGCAGGCAATTTATTATATCAACAAGAAGTTATCACCTTATGAAAGGAATTGCTCGCCTCTGGATAGATCATGTGCAGCCTTAATCTGGGCCACTCATAAATTGCGCTACTATATGCTTGTGTTTTCAGTCACTCTTATAGCCCGACTAGACCTGCTGAAGTACTTGTTCAAAAAATCGGTGTTGACTAACCGCATGGCCAAATGGGTGTTCTTACTATTGGAGTTTGATATCACTTACGCCACTTAGAAGGCGATTAAAGGGCAGATTATCACAGATTTCCTGGCAGGTAACCCTATGTTAGAAGAGGAAGAAGAGGAAGAATCCAAATTTCCAGATGAAACAGTTATGGTCGCAGATACAGAGGGTGAATGAAAATTGTATTTTGACAGGGCTGCAAACAAGAACGGTTACAGGATAGGGATCCTCCTAATCTCACCAGATCAGATTCACTAGCTGTTGTCTTTTCGGCTCCAATTTGACTGCACTAATAATACTGCTGAGTATGAAGCTTGCATCGTGAGTTTGGAAATCGCGCTTGAAAAAGGGGTAACAAAGATACAAGTATTTGGGGATTCAGCTCTTATCATTCATCAGATTCTACGAAAGTGGAAAATCAAAGAAGAAAAACTCATCCCCTACTTAGATCGATTACAAGACGTGGCCAATAGGTTCAAAAGAGTTAGGTTTCACCATGTACCCCGCTGCCAGAACAATTTTGCTGATGCGCTAACAACTCTAGCGTCAATGGTAGAAATTCCTAAAGATATGCAAACAGTATAAATAGCCATTGAGCAAAGGGAGATTCCCGCATATTGTCTAATCATCAAAAGTGAAAATGAGGAAACAGTGGACCCATCGATCTGGTATTATGATATTTGGAGAATCTTAAAAGAAGAAAAATACCCTAAGGGTGCTGACAAGAAAACTCGAGTAGCATTCCGAAGATTAGCCGCTTAGTTCATTATTTGCTCGGGAAAATTTTATAAAAGGAGTCACGATGGGATACACCTCCAATGCCTAAAACAGGAAGAGTTCCAACCAGTCATGGACGAGATTCATAGGGGTGAATGCGGACCCCACATGAGAGGGCACACCTTGGCCCGCAAGATTGTCCGACAAGGGTATTATTGGACCACAATGCAAGAAGATTGCAACGATCATGTAAGAAGGTGTCACCTATGTCAAATTCATGCAAAATCTCAGAAACTTCCTCCAAAAGAATTATACACTATGATAGCCCCCTGACCCTTTTTAGTTTGGGATAGATGTCATCGGAAAAATATCACCGACAACAAGTAATAGACACGAATACATACTGTTAGCAATCGACTATTTCACAAAATGGGTAGAAGCTGAATCATATGCGAAGCTCGATGCAAGAAAAGTGGCAAAATTTATTCGAAGAAACATCATCTGCAGATATGGAGTACTGCATGAAATTGTGTTAGATAATGGAACCCACTTTGAGGGGGTAGCCAATGAAGTAATGGAAGAACACAGGATACAGAGACACAAATCATCTCCCTATAGACCCCAAACCAATGGCGCGGTAGAGGCGGCAAATAAAAACCTGAAGAATGTGGTTAGTAAAATGGTAAAAAGTGGTCGAGACTGGGCTGACAAATTTTTGTATGCGCTATGAGGATACCGCACTACCGAAAGGGTCTCTATAAACGTAACATCGTTCTCACTAACATATGGAATGGAAGTAGTACTGCTAGTAGAAATGGAGATTCCATCGCTGAGGGTGATACTGGAGAGCTCGGTGTCCGAATTAGACTGGGTCCAAAGCAGCTATGAGGAACTGGCACTACTCGATGAGAAACGACTGAAAGCCTCCTATCATCAGCAAGGATATCAGAAAAGAATCGCTAGAGCATTCAATCAAATGGTGAAAGTAAGAGGAATACAAATAAATGATTTGGTGCTAAAAGAAATCAGGGAACCAGCCAGAGATCTGAGGGGTAAATTCGCACAAAAATGGACTGGGCCATACATTGTTAAAGAAATTCTTTCTAGGGGAGTAGTCATACTCACAAATACAGATGGGCAACAGTTCAACTTTTCGGTTAATCTAGACCGTTTGAAGAAATATTATCAATAAAGGACCTAAGCCGGCATCCCTAAGAACTACGTAGACCTGAGTCCCACAACCAAGATTTGAGATATTAGAACAATGGGAACGTAGGCAACCTGAGAAGTGACTTCAGGCCCGGTCTAATTTTTTTTTAAAAAAATAAATAAAATAAACCTTACTTTTTACAAAAAACAAAATTAATTTCAAGAAAGTTGCCTAAAATATTTTTCCACAACTAAACGAAAAGCAAATATGATGGGAGAAATGAAAAAATGAGTGATGTGAGGGACATAACCTCTTATCTGCTAGACAAAAGAACACCATTTTTCTACAAGACAGAAGGTTTGCTTTTGTCTACAAGACAAAATGATAAATGATACTTTCTCAAATAAGTTGACATATTCCCGGAAAAGAGTCCGCATTGCATGCATTTTGCACATAGGGCATGTTCGAGTATCATATCATGCTTCATAAATCAGGCAACTCAAGATTCACGACCTTTTCAAAACCAAGTTTTCAAAACAATGGTGCATGGCATGAGCATTTACATAGTGCATATATATAAGCACTAGGCTCCGTGACCTGCCAGACGGGCTTGGCCACCTCATCATAATTCCTCCCAGAGAGTCGAATCATATATAGAATCCCAAAGCCCTTTCTATAGGCAAATCCAAACCTTTTCTACAGGCCTAAGCCAAAGCCAGTTCCACAAGCCAATCCTTTTCTACGACAAACCCAGACCCTCTCCACAAACCAAAAAAGCCCCATTTAAAGAGATATAAGAGAAAGTTAAAGAGAAAAATATTAGAATCTTACAATCGATACGCGGGGAACAAATCCCATAAAAAAGGCTTTTGGCCTAACTTCTTCTCTTATAATAAGTTTTCAAGATATGCTTTCAAAAGTTCTCGGACCAAAAATTACAAACACACACGACAATATCAAATGCGAACTTTCAAAGCAAACATTCTTAAATCGCAAGGACGATGATGCTTAGAAAACCTGACAAAGTGAGAAGGAACAAAGTGGGTACAAGAAAAAATTGAAATAGTAGAAAAAAGGATAAATCCCACAGTGCCAAAAGAATATTGAAAAAAACAAAAAAGAAAAAGATGGCAACAAGAGCCACACCAAGAGTGACAGCTAAGCCAGAAGGCCCAGTAGCTCACCAACCTGCAGCCTTTATCCTTGCTAGTAGGAATTCTCATTTCTTTAATAGACCATTAACCATCATATCCCCAGCTGATCCCTAATCAAGCCAAAGCAATATCTCCAGCAGACCATATGTTATAACCTTTCAAAGCAAAGCAATGTCTCCAGTAGACCATCAACCATCATATTTCCACCAGACCGTTTGCCCTCACCCTGCCAAGCTAACCGAATCAGAATTATTAACGGAACCGTCCCTGCCTGTGGGATTACATCAGTTTAACAATATACCCAATCATTAACAAAGTACGTCCCTGCCTGTGGGAGTACAAAACCTTCCCTGTCTGTGAGAATTCAAAATCATCCCTGTCTGTGGGAGTACGTCCCTGCCTCCGGGAGTACAAAACCTTCCCTGCTTGTGGGAATTCAAAATCATCCCTGCCTGTGGAAGTACGTTCCTGGTTGTGGGAGGTACAAAACATTCCTTACCTGTGAGAATTCAAAATCATTCCTGCCTGTGGGAGTATGTTCCTGCCCGTGGGAGTACAAAACCTTCCCTGCCTGTGGGAATTCAAAATCATCCCTGCTTGTAGGAGTACAAAACCTTTCCTGCCTGTGGGAATTCAAAATCATCCCTGCCTGTGGGAGTACGACCCTGCCAGTGGGAGTACAAAATATTCCCTGCCTATGGGAATTCAAAATCATTTCTGCTTGTGGGAGTACATCCTTGCCTGTGGGAGAACAAAACATTCCTTGCCCGTGAGAACTCAAAATCATCCCTACCTGTGGGAGTATAAAACCTTCCTTGCCTGTGGGAATTCAAAACCATCCATGCCCATGGGAATATGTCAGTTTGAGAGAGAATCATCGACAAGAGCCATCCCTACCAGTGAGAATACAACACCTCAACAGCCAAATCAAAATCAAAGTAACGAGCATAATGTGTCTCGAACAGCCCAAAAATCGCCCATCCATCCCAAAAGAGAGATAAGCAGCATAGCACGGCATCATTTGCATTGCATTGTTTTTAAAATATCATTTGTGATTAATGCGATTGCCGCAAAATGATGCGTTCTCGTTATCGTCCTGGTTTCTTTGCTTCACAAAGAATCCAGGCCGAGAGGGTCTGTGAACACCTCATTTTTCGAGCCCCACAAGAATCATGATCTCCAAAAAAATGAACATGCATGCATGCACGAAGCATTCTTAAATGCACACGTACTTTGTACATGTGATACAGGTCAAAGAAGAAAGCCGAAAGGACCCCGGATGAGAAGTTACAATATTATCGAAAACTGCCAGAATGAAAAATTGGCAAAACTCCTGTAAACTTATGAAAGGAGAGTTACGCATTTCGGATCATCCTTAAACTTTGAGAGTTGTTAAACATTACCATAAGGGGTAGCATACTAGAAAATCAGCTCGATTCGACGGTCAGATCTCCAAAAATTCAGAAAACCATGAGTTTGTTTCAGGTGATCAAATGGAGGCCTTCTCGAAGTTAAAATGATCTGAAGTTTGGTCAGTAGATAGGTATTATCGTGGGAAAGAACATATTCAAAGTTTAGCTTTGTCGGACATGGGATCATCAAGAATCAATTTGTCTATCGTGCAATTATAGTTGAAATATCCTTCGTAGCAAATTAAAATAAATAGAGGCCTTCCCAAATTCTGATCAACCTAAAATTTGGATAGAAGCTAGAAAATATTTGGAGGGAAAACATATCCAAAATTTAGGAAAATCCAACGGCTGAAAGTTCAATTGTCGAGGTTCTTGTATGCAAGTACGTTTCCTACGCGGGAACAAACTCTTTGTACCAAAACGAGGAGACCGAATCCTTCCTGAACTCCGATCATCTCGAATTTTTTACAGGGTCTAGAAGACTTCTACTGGAAATACATGACCAAAAATACGCATCATCCAACACTTAGAATTTGACTTATCGTACAAACAAGTGACCTTGTCTACAACAAGTATCTTTCCTTCGTGGGAACAAACTCTTTGTACCAATCCGAGGAGACGGAGTCCTTCCTGAACTCCAATCGTCTTAAAATTTTTACAGCGTCTAGAAGACTGATTGGCAATATATATCCAAAAATTAGCATGATCCAACGGTTAGAACTTGACCTGTCATACAAACAAGTGACTTTGTTTGCAACAAGTACCTTTCTTACGTGGAAACAAACTCTTCGTACCAATCAGAGCAAAAGGAGACCTAAAATTTTGAAATAATCTAACGGTGGGAAGGCTTCTCAATAAGCTCCAAGAGTCCTAGTTGCAATCTCTTTTCTTGCTCTCCAAGCATTTTTTTAACTATAAATAGACCTCCCCTCCATTCATATTTTTCATCAACAATCAAGGGGATTTCGTGGTACACACCAAGATATCCTTATTCTCTCCCTCCAAGGAGGCTCAGGTATAATTTTCTCTCCCTTCTTTTATTTATTTGTCAGTTTTATAATTTATATTCTTATCTGCATAATTTCTATCACTTGATAACTTTTCAAAAGCCTTTTTCAAATTGTTTTTCAAAACCAAAGGCGTATAATAAACCCTAATCTAATTCCAAAGTAATATTATTACTTTCTTACTTTTTCAAAAGTCTGGATTAGCGGTATTGTTATACGAATGAATCGATAATCACTATATATTCAATCTAACTCATAGATTGCAGTGTATATGTGATAAATACTCGATTATGAGAGCACTAGTGCCATCTACACCGGTTTAATCAATAGACTATAGTGCACGATCGGTCAACTCGCTTCATATTACATCGAATATAAGATTCCACATTGAATTAGTTTCCGAAAAGCCCAATGTTTTACAAAATCACTTGTTTCATTGCATTTATTATTATCAAACTCTCTTTTTCAAATCACGCACACACATACACACTTATTTTTAAAATCATGGGCGAATTAGGAAACACATCGTTTTCATCCCAACCCCAAAATTTCTTTTTGTAAGGCAAGCACGAAAAGCTGTAAAGTAATAGTAATAGTATGCAAGAACTGAATTATAACACACGCATATCCTACTCAATAGACCGAAAGGGCGAATTGGATGCCTAACTCCTTCCCGATTCGTAACTTAATCCCCGAACCTTCGAATCAACTGGCTACGCATATATTGTGTATAAAAGGATATTTAGTCCATAAATACGTCTCTTTTATACGAACCTTTTTTGTTTGTTTAGTAAAACAAACTGGCGACTCTTATTCTTTTCAAAACCGATTTTCAAAGTAACACGGAATCGCAGCCCACGAGGATCCCAGGCGTCGAGAACGCGGGTTCTCAAAGATGGTGCTCAATAATGGAAGATGGAGAGAGTTGGAAGATGAAATTTGACGAAGGGGGCTGTAGGGCTTGAGAATGTCGATTAAAAATAGGGTTTTGAATTTATTGATAAAATGACTTAATTAACCTAGGTTGTGTTAATATTTACAAAATTATTTTCAATTTTAACCCCTCCCCCCGTTTTCTTATTTTATACCCCTTTTTTGAAACATTTACGAGATTTAGCCTATCCCATGTCTTTTTATTATTGTAAAGGCTTTTCTATGTATTGTTAATTAGTAATTTAGTATTATCTTATTATAAATAAATAATATATATATATATATATTATATAAATAATAAATATATGTAATTTACTAATATTTTTTAGTATGATTTTATTTTTTATTTTTTTAATTATGACGCTATTCATGTCCTAAATAGCTTACGATATTTATTTGCGCTACGTTATGCCGGAATCAAAACGCTATGCGTTATGCTAAGGCGATTTAAAACACTATTTGAGATCCTAAACAATATTGCCTTTTTAGAATATTTACATAATTAAACATGTGACTATTGGCCCGTGGTTTTAGCATGAAGGATAACAAGGTACAAGTTTTAGATGATCCAGGCTCACGCTTTCTTCTGCCAAAATGATTTTGTTGGGAAATTGAGACTAGAAATCCTACATCGAGGAAATAGCTCCTCCCAAAGCAATATATAAGAATAAGGGGCTACTCCATCCATAGCCAATTTATTTTGGGTTGGATGGTTCGAACTCTAATAGAATTTAGCGTGCCAATATGCATTAGACACTGTACAATTTGATCTTGTTTCCATATAAGCTATTGATTGACTAATGGCTATAGAATAGAACCAATAAAGTATACCGTGGCTGTTGAATGCATTAATAAGTTTTGCACTAGCAAGTTTTCTTACTTGGCTGCTTATACTTGTAGCAAGAGGAAAATAAAGCACTAAATGTTAGCAGCTCGAAAATTCAAGAAGTAAATGATGACTCGAAAACAATAAAGCAGATCTTAGCAATGCTATAATTTATTTCTCTTTCTCTCTACTTCCTCTATATCTTTGTTCTGAAATTTGCTTAAAATGCTAAGCACACATCGATACCCACAATTCCCCATCCCTGCTTTTACGAAAAACAGTCATTAGATCACCGACGGTATTTTGTCAAAGCTGAAGTAATTGTATACATTTCTTCCAATATCGACGATCCTATAGATATAGCCTGCTATTGCTGTTACTAGTCTTGTTTACTCAAATTATTGCCAGATAAACAAGGGGAACCGAGACAGAAGTGGCCACACCAGTAGTGTGTGGGATCCACATCCCCAGCTTCCCCTTCCCCCAACCCCCCCCCCCCCAAAAAAAAAGAACCATACATCCCACTCTGAACACACACAGAGGTTGTCTTGTAATCATGGTGAATGCTCTTCAATCAAATGTTTGAAAAGTGGTAGAAGGAGAATAATGCAATTTGTTCTGATTTGGCAGCCTGATGATGTTCCTGAAAGTTTGTGGAGGATGATAAAAAATTATCATAAGTTAACAGGGCAAAGTGATCTGGATTTTGAAGAAGATGATTTTGAGTCTTCTCATCCAAAAGTAGGATTTCGAGTCCTTTTATCTAAAAGTTAACAAATGTTGCAATTTATATATAGAAAGGTCATTCCACTTGAAGAAATAAAATATAAAAAGCAATAATTTGAACTACATATGTGAGTTGAGGACGAACCACATACCATCAACATTCCTAATAAAACTTTATTTTATGTTTCTTTGGGTTGATTAATGTGTTACATTTTAATTGCTGACACGCACACGCTGAGACCCAACATGACCCATCCCTGCTTGTGGGGAAAACAATCATTGAATCACCTATGTTTTTTTGCTAATGCTGAAGTAGTTAAATGTTGTTCAATATTGTGACTTCTTTCATGTTTTTCATTTCAAAATATTGAATTGAACAATATTCTGATTATGGGGTTTACTTAGGCTCCATTTGATAACAACATGGAAAATGGAGGAAAATAAAAACACTTAATTTGGTAAAAAGTTGGAAAATAAGTTGAGGCATGTGATAAGATGTTTTCTTACTTTCATGCTTGTTTTATGAATATCCTTCATAATTTTTTGTGAATTTTTTTTCTTCATCAACCACCAAAGAAAATTTCTCCATGGAAAATGCCATAAAGTAAAAAGACCTCTCACCACATGTCTTAACTTATTTTTTAACTTCTCACAAAAATCAATTGTTTTTATTTTCCTTTTCTATGTTATCAAACGGACCCTTAATGTGCTTATTTAAACCACTTTCTTGTGTTTTGGATTGATTATAAGTTTGGGCTCGTTGGTTTCAGAAAGTTGGAACCTAATTAGTGAAAATGGCCTTATTAAAAATTTGGTATGAACTAAGCCTTGTTTGGTTTTTGAGGGAAGTGTCAAACTTAGTAACTTATTATTACTTAAAGAAAGATTGTCCTATGAAATATGAATACTCTATAATATCCCACATTTCTGAATTATTTACACAAACTTGTACAGAATCACAAATATCTTTTCCAGTTATGTTTGTTTGAAGTAAATTGTAAATGCTTTCTAGCTGTAACTCATAAAAAGTTTTTGGCATTTTCAGGCAATTAATTATGTGCCGAAGACTGCATGCACATTGAATTGACACCTACAAGCACTTGCAAACTATTGTATGCTTGCTTAAAATTGCCCAATATCCCTTTCTTTCCATCTTTAGTTATGTTTGATTGCATTAGTTTTTGAAGAAAACAATTTTCGTTGGTACTATTTGTTGTAATCACATTATGTTCTTTTCCAGGCAATCCATAATCCACCTCCTCCAAGGATTTTTTTTTGTTTGGTGTTTCCCCAAGTTGTCCCTTGCACCACATTGGATGTGAGAGTCATAATTGGCCACGGAAGGAATTCAATTCTTTACAATTTTAACCAATCAAATGCTCCGTGTTTCACCCCCATTTATTCATTCCCTTTAAGGTGTTCCTGGTTCTGGCATACACTCAAAAGATTGAGTCATTTGGTATTGTTTTACATGGAAAACTGAACTTAGTGTGGAGAGATGGTTTTTGGATATTATTAAAAAGAGATTTTTTCTTAAAATAAGTTGTAGAACGGAAATTTTATGCAATCAAACACCACAAAAAACTAAAAATACGAATTCTTGGGTGTTTTCGATGGAATCAAGTGTATTCAAAAGCATCGTTAATGTTTCTAGCACAATGGAAATTGAGCTTACAATTTTTTGATGGCCTAGACTATAGCCCTTCTCATCCAAATGATTGTAATTTGAAATTATGCTCAGTGATAATGGGTAGAGCACAATTTGAAAGAAACAAAAAGATAAGTCAGCGATGATTAGAATTGTTGCCTTGCTATATCCGGTGAGTAGGATCTGTAAACTTCCTGTTTCAAAGTCATTTGTTGATTCTTTATGATGATGTTATATCATCAAAGGATACAAAAGTTAAAAATGAAAATGAGATATTGCACATATGAGGGAGGTAAGGAAAGATAATTCCAGTCCAGTTAACTTCATTAATATAAAGTCGAGTGAAAGGAAAAGAAAACCAACCAAACCCGAGCTTGTGTTGAAGTTGACAGAATACCTTTATTTTTCTTGCAACAGGTGAAAGAACTAAGTTTGATTCCAAGTCGATATCCGACAGAACTTATGAAGTTAAATATCTTAGATCCTAAGTCGATGAGCTCAGCTCCCAAGTCGATATCCTCAAGTTCAAAATTGGATATATAGAGGAGGAAAAAGAAAGGAAAACTATTCTGACTACAAGTAGTTTTTTGGTTATTGTGC
Organism: Lonicera japonica; assembly: GCA_021464415.1. Taxonomy (NCBI): domain Eukaryota; kingdom Viridiplantae; phylum Streptophyta; class Magnoliopsida; order Dipsacales; family Caprifoliaceae; genus Lonicera; species Lonicera japonica. The sequence continues at coordinate 242,969 of JAKCWG010000806.1, forward strand.
ATATCTTTTTCTTGGGAAAAGGAATCTAAAACTACACATGAATGCTATCTGAGGAAGGGAAAAGGTCCCGTAAGTGACTCCTCCACATCTGAGCAACATCAGGAGGAGGATTATGTGGGACCCTAGAAGTTAATTGATGAAATTTACGTTGATCAAATAAGGCTATTTAAGGAAGTTAACCTTCTCCTAGCTGAGAAATTTACGCAGCCTCGTTTACTAAGCCCTTTACCTATCCATGACAACAGTATGCTACGAGGAGACATTTCTTTAAAATTACTTTACCTATACGCCTTTTTATTTTATTTTAAATTTAAATATATGCTACCAGTGTTAATTTTTAGTTTGCATAATAATGTATTGACTTGGCTTCTTATTCTTGCAGCGAGCTCCAACATTTCCTAACATAGTACATAGCTGAAATAAACAGGTTGAGGATGACTCGGCTTCTCATATTTCTCAGAACAGGTTGATACAACTACTTATCATTGCTTTTGAAAGCTTAGGAGGAAGAAGATAGGAAATATTAGAGAGGAGAGATTGTAAAGAAAAGAAAAATGTTTTTATTTGCATTTTACTAATTGTCTTTCAACTACCGATTTGTACCCTGGGCATTTATATGAACTATTTACACTCTAAATTTAATAAAAACAATTTCAAAAGGGTAAAGCTATTGGCTAGCCCCGGCAATTTATAACACGACACGAATTTACCGGGTTTGCGTGAACCCTTAACGGGTGCGGGTCATAATTGGGTTGACCTGTCAAACCCTTTATTAAACGAGTCGATTTCGTGTATATTTGCAAGACCCGAATAAAACCCGTTTAACCCGGTAAGAATATATACGAGTTGATTTCGGGTCGTGTAAATCCATTTGTAACCCGAATATATAATTTTTATTTATATATATATATAAATTATTGTACGTGTATATTTAAGTGGTTAATTACTTAATTGAATTATTAGCGGGTCACTAAATGTTATTCGTATATAACCCGAATCGAACAGTTTATCTTAAACGGGTTAAACGAATCGGGTCATATCATTCATTAATTAAACGAGTTGTGTATGAATTTGAATTTTTCACCCGTTTATTAAACCGGTCGTGTACGGGGTGGAGGCACTTTTCACCCGACACGATTTCAACCCGACACAAAACCAACCCATTGCCAGGCCTAGTATTGGTACTCAAGATACGTTTTGTGCATTTTTTTGGAGTCTTATTCATTGAGAACACACTTTGGTACCCTTTCAAAATAATGCATATTCTAAATTTATCGTGTCCTATATACTATACTTAAAACACAATTTTCCATTTAAGATACTTCTCCACTACTATATTACATATAGGCATATATTTGATAAATTATAAATAATAAACTTAAATTATACTAAATAAAAAAATGTATATGTAATTAATCAGAACTGAATAATTGAACCATATTGATTTGCAAAAACCTGAACTAAAAAAAAATCAAAACTAAATTAAAGAAACTGAATACGAGATAGCTAGATTTAACATCAAATATTGCCGATCTCAAACATCTTACAAGTCCTCCTCCATCTGGTCTGGTCTTAAACTCTCCCAAGATATCATTTTCAACTACTCAAAATTAAACGTCATCGTTTTTAAACATCATCTGACTAACTGTATTTCTGAACTTAATGATTTATCCTTGGGTTTATTATGTCAAAAACTATGGAGGATCTTCTTATTCCTAAAAAAACAATTTAGCTGGCAAAGTTAAACCAAGCTCCAAAAGTTAAACAAGGGTGCTTTTGCAAGAAAAATTGGCATTCATAATTCATTTTATGCAGAACTTTGTGCTCTAATTCAAGCCATTGAATCTACCTGGATTAATGGCTGGAAAAAACTGTGGATTGAGTTGTGCAAGTACAAAACCGAACCGAACCGAACCAAAAGCGTTAATCTTATGATTTATGTCTTGTCAAAGCATATATGAAAACTGAATAAAACTAAACCGAAATCGAACCTCATTTGGTTTGAGTTTTGAGAATGGAATTGGCATCTTAAATTTCTGAAAAGCTTTTCTCCTGGCATTATGGATGCCTTACCCATGTTTGGCTCGGACATGAATTCTTCTTTCCTAGAATGTTAAATTACATCTCTACATTTGGTTCAAACGAGAATAGGAGTAAAATGCGTGAGAATTACCAAAATATTCTTCATTTTATTTATTAAAGGACAAGTCCTAACAATTTTACAAAAGTAAACTTTGGTTTTCTTAGAAGAAAATATAAAAGAGAATACTTAGAGGAATCCTCTATTTCCATCTGTTTAAGTGGGAGAGTTTTGAAGGAATACTCTATTAATTCCTGAAATAATGCATTCCTAGTTCAAAACCAGAACCAAATATTGAAATCCTTTTGGAACAAAATGTAGCTAGCATTCCAGGAATGATTTAAAATTCGAACCAAATGAGCCCTAAAAATATGGCTCGAGTATCGGTTCGAAAGATTTATAAACCGAAATCAACTTTCAAGTTCAGTTTTGGTCTAGTTCTCCGGTCTAGTTATCCTAATTTCTACTGCCACGATAAAAACCCAAAACATCTCTACTCTCAACAATCCAATCTATATTAGAAACGTGCTCCTCTATATATATATATATATTATTTCGGACCAAGTAAAAACAAAGTCCAATTGATATGGTAGTACTACCATACCCCCACGTTATTTTTTTTAATATGGAATATTAGAAAGAAAAAAAAAAGTAAAAAGAAAAGAATGAGAAATTGAGAACCGAACTGAGGCGGCAAGCAAAGCAAAGGGAAATTTACCGGCAACGAAGAGCAGTTGTTCCAAATCCCAAGGTCTAATGAAGGAGGAGGTGAAATTGTCACCGGTAGAGCCTGTGAAACGGTTAGTTTGTTATTGGTTACAAACTAATTTCCCGCTTCTACCCTTCAATTTTCGCTTTGAATGCTTATATATAAAGTAGTAGTAGTAGTTAGTGTTAGTCGTACTTGTAGTGGAATTGAATTGAAGCAAATTTCGTTTCTCTCAATCAACTCCAATATCAATTTCTAAGTAGTAGTAGCTGTTTTAGAAGAAGAAGAAGAAGAAGAAATCTGATAACAATGGAGGTAATTCATAGTTCAATTCTTCAGCCATCATATATATCGAGTTGATTTCCAATTATTTAATAATAAACATTGATTCACTTTATTCCTTCTGTATTTCTATCCTATCTAGTGTTTTCAATTGATATTTATTTTGGAAATGAAATATTTCTTTTGATTTGATTTGATTGCATGCATGTTGCTTTAATTAATTTCATAATGATTGTTTTGTATTATTAATTGGGGGAACTGGATGAACTCTGAGTTGAATAATAAATCTCTAAGCTAGGTTTTCAACTCCTTTCACTGTTTATGTTTATACATATCTATCCATCTCTAAGTTGTTGTTGAAGAAGAAGAAGAAATCTGATAACAAGAAATCTGATAACAATGGAGGTAATTCATAGTTCAATTCTTCAGCCTTCAGATTTCCAATTATTTAATAATAAACATTGCTTCACTTTGTATCTATTCTATCTAGTGTTTTCCTTCTGCATCTATAATATACAATTGAGAGTGTGTTTTTTTTTCAATTTTTTGGAAATCAAATTTTCTTTGAATTTTATAATGTTTGCCTAGCTTGTATTATTACAATTGGGGGAGCTACATGAACAGAATAATTATTCTATTTTTTCTGAGTAGATTAGATCTCTAGCTAGGGTTTCACCTCCTTTCACACTGTTTACATATATTCATCTTTTTTCCTTCTGCATCTATTGTATTCAATTGAGAATATGTGTTTTTTTCAATTTTCTGTAAATCAATTTTTCTTTTAATTTTTCCTTTAATTTTATAATGTTTGCCTAGATTGAATTATTAAAATTGGGGGAGCTAGATGAATAGAATAATTATTCTGTTTTTTCTGAGTTGATTAGATCTCTAGCTAGGTTTTTACCTCCTTTCACACTGTTTACATTCATCACTCTACTTAGAATTAGGGTTCTTGCTTTTTTTTTTCAAGCAATTTTTGCTTCTTATTATTTTCATTGACTTTGGTACTTCTTTTTCTTCACTAATTAGGTTTGATAAGTTTATATATATATATTACCTAGGCTTTTACAATCTCTTCTTTCGTTCTGCAATCTGTTGGAAGCTATTTCTGTTGATTTAATATGTTCCTCTTTCCAAACCGTTTATGTTAATTAGTATAGTTAGAGTTGGCGTTCATGGTTGTTAATGTTGATCGATTTCAACTAATTTCAGTTTCTTATTAATGTTTGGATTCCATTTACAAAGTTAGAAACGTTTATGTAATATTTCTTTTATCGATCTCAACATTCTTATTAATGTTTGTATTTCTTTAGAAGCGCATGGTTTTCGTTTAAGCAGAAGTAAGACAGAATTTATGGAATGCAAGTTCAGTAAAAGGCGGAGCACTCCTAACTTAGAGATAAAAGTTGGGGACAATGTCATATCACAAGTCACTCGGTTTAAGTATCTTGGATCCATTATACAAGAAGATGGGGAGATAGAGGGAGATGTAAACCACCGGATTCAAGCAGGGTGGTTGAAATGGAGGAAAGCTTCGGGTGTGTTATGTGATAAAAAGGTACCACTCAAGTTAAAAGGAAAATTCTATCGTACTGCGGTTAGACCAGCGATGTTGTATGGGACTGAGTGTTGGGCGGTCAAAAGCCAACACGAGAATAAACTAAATGTAGCTGAGATGAGAATGTTAAGATGGATGAGTGGCAAGAATAGGAAAGATAGGATCAGGAATGTTACCATCAGAGAGGGAGTTGGGGTGGCACCTATTACAGAAAAGATGGTTGAATCTCGACTTAGATGGTTTGGGCATGTATGGAGGAGACCTGTAGATGCCGTGGTAAGGAGAGTTGATCATATGGAGGGAAGCCTAGTTGTTAGAGGCAGAGGAAGACCGAGAAAAACTATAGGTGAAACTATTAAGAAGGATTTAGAGGCAAATGGTTTCACTATAGATATGATTCATGACAGGCCACTATGGCGTCGTTTGATCCATGTAGCCGACCCCACCTAGTGGGATAAAGGCTTGTTGTTGTTGTTGTTGTAAAGGATATCAATATACTATTGCTGATCGATAGTTCCCCCTTATTAACATCGATTTTACTATTATTGGGAGATGTCCTAATTAAGGGCGATTTTGATGAACTCTTGATTGTTTTTGGATTGCTAACTGTGCTTAAATGGAGATAGTATTCGCTGAGCTTGTTGCAGTATTTTGGTTGCACTATGAGCGCTATTCAATGAGCTATTTGAATAGCTTCTTATTGCTATTTGTAGGCTTATATTGCTTAGTGATTTGCTGCTCTGTTTGGAGCGCATTGGTAAGCACTATAGTGGGTGTTTTTAGAGGTGTTTTTGCTGGTCCTGTTAACTGATGCTTGTTGGTTAATTTTTGACTGACTAGGGATGGTTTATGCTAGATATAATAGCCTTGTGATAGCTAGAAATTTATGGCCTAATGCTGCAACTCTTAGTTCTTGCATTTAGAAAGTTAGAAACGATTTCAGTTTTGGGGTTAATGAGAAGTATTTTCTGTTTTTCCTGTTAAGTTGATTTATGATTCCTTTCCGTTTTCACAATGTTTGATTATTATACTGATTAGAATTACAATTCTTTGGTGTTATTCTGTTAATATTGATTGTTTTTGAATTATTTTCAGTTTCATAATGTTTGGACATTTCTGTATTTCTTTAGTGTAGTTAGAATTAGGATTGATATGTTTATTTGTTACTCCGTCTCTCCTCAGAGATTGCAAATCCGCATTTAGTGTCATTCTGAGTTGACAACTAGAAACACCACCAAAACATTTTATACGGCTTTCGCCTAGGAAATGCCCAAAATTCCATATTGTCCATCTTTATTGGTCTTTGATTGCATTGATTTTTTGAGGAATCATTTTCCATGCTACAGCATAGTTTTTATACGTATTCAACGGAAAAGAGAAAAAATTGCTGTAGAAAGTAAGCCGTGGCACATAATTTGAAATTGATTACTTGGAACATTTATGTAATCAAGCACCCAAAGTATCTTGGCCGCTCTACATGGAATGCTTTTAATTGTCCTGGACTGCAAAATGATTTATTGTACCAATATGATCTCACAATTTAAAATGCATTCAGATTTGCACGTTTCAAAATTGTATGTTTTATATCCGTTTGGTTGGTCATAAGCATGAGAAGTAATTCCTCATAAAGGGGATATGTTTGTAATAACCCAAAGAAGGTGCTAGGTTAATAGTATATGCTATACTGAGAATAGGTCCTGAGCTAGTACGATATGGGTCATCAAGCACCTCTTCCGACCGAAACTAAAAAATGCACACTACTAAAGAACTCTTAAAAGGCGGCAATCTGCACAAAGTCCAATGCCCATGTATAAAGATAGATTGGAAATTTGTGTTTTTTGTGTTACTTATGGGTTATGGTAGCTGACTTATAAACTGCTTTCGACATTTTCAGACAGTTAAATATCTTGTTACAAACATTACCAATGAGTTGTCTACAGCTTTATAAAGCTCTAAGAGTATGCTTGGTTGTATTTCTTTTCCATGAGAGAATACCTAAGATCCCTTCTTTTCCATCTTTAGTGGTATTTGATTGCACGGTTTTTACCCTATTTTATCCCCATTTTCTCGATTTGCGAGCATTGCTTCAGTTTACTGGGTGGAATTGAGTTCCTTGACATTGTTTCTTAATCGAAAGCAAAAAATTAGGGGAGGGGTGTTTTTGTATTTGATTAATGTAATCAAACACTGCAAGAGATGAAAGATATGGAGTCCAGGGCATATTCCATGGAAAACAAGTGTAATCTAGACACACCCTTTAATGTCTTTATTTGGGATCAAAGGAAATTGTGCTACATGTTTTAAGTGGCCCGTGCAGCAACCTCTCTGCTGCCAATATATTGTATTTGCCAATATGCTTTTCACAATTGAAGTGCATTGAGTGTTTCTCAGTTTGAGAAAACATAAAATCATCTGGTGAGTAGGATTTTTGGGCTTTGTTTTTCAACATGCAAAGATATTGATAAACATATAAAACTAATAAAATTGAGCTATTTCATTGTTGATTCTTTTTTTTTTTGAGCTGTGATTGAAGTTTGCATTTGTTTCGTCTTAATTTTGTGTGCAATATATATGTATATACATCTATACTAGTTGTAACCTATTCCAAAGGTACTATCAACCCTTCAAAGAGATCAAATCTTGCATCTCCACCCTTAAAAAAGCACATCTTGTATTTAGTCATCTTTTATCGTTTCTACATTTTATATCTATCTAGTTGTTTGTCTTTGTGTGCTGCCCATATATAGATTTTTCTTTCTTAATAATTGGCTCTTCGTTCTTACAGGAATCATTGTCAGACTCTAACTCTGCAGCTGCTCAGAGTGGTGTAAGTTAGGTTTATTGTTTCTTTATCAAAAAATTAAAAAAAATTGGGGTCAAAGCATAGTAGTTTATTAATTGGATTTTTGTTGAAATTAGCAGAAAATCAGACCAGTTGCTCCAAGACCTGACGATTGGGATGCTCAGAGAGAACTCGAACTAAAGATGACTGATGCAGATAGGCGCAGGATGTAAACCTGGTGAAGGAATCAAGCTACTAAGGTCAATATACCTTTAATTTTTTAGTGTTTTCATAATTTTTTTTTTTGCTTCTAAGTTTGTTGCCATTCATATTATTGCAGGATGAAGGCACAAGTTCTGAGGGTACAGGAGCGACTGAGGAAAAAGGTATAGTGGAACCAAAGCTGGAACGTGTATATTAGTTTTTCTTTATATATATGTATATTTATTATAATCTAAATTAGCTCCTATTCTTGTAGGACCGTCCTGGCCTTCCAGCAGCTCCAGCTGCACCCAGACCGCTGGTAAGGAAAAATATCGGATTAAAGATGTTGGAGTGACAGCAATTGCTAGAGTCCTAATTGATAGCAAGGGATACTATATAAACACACACACATATATATTTGATTATTGTGTTTTATGTTTTGTCAGGATCTCCGTCCTCCTGTTGTACCAGTGATCAAGCCCAGCAGTCAAGAAGCGCTCCAGAACCAGTATGAATGTATGATGCTTATTTTGGAAACAAAAGTAGCTAGTTCCATAACTAAATTTTAGCCTATTGCAGTATTAATCACAGGCAATTTTATGACAAAGTTAACACCTAAATATCCATTATTCCACTGAAAATTCGATTAGCTACCTCCGATCTTCTAATGGCATGCCTCAATGTCGGTGTATCTTCACATACCCTGCTACAAATAAGGAGTGACATTAGAAGTTACGCACATATATATATGCATATGAAGAAGTTATGTTATATATGCATTACAACTCAAAACTAGCTTTGATCTTGAATCAAATGAATACCAAAATGCATCGCGATTGTTGGGTTTTCTTTGTAAGTGCACACATACATCATCCAAAAGAATCAAGTGCACACTTTTTCTTTTGGTTTTATATGCTAGCTAGTAATTTGTCATCAATGTCTCTTTTAAAAAAGCAATGATCACTTGCATTAATTAGATGACGCTTAATTAATTTGAAATGAAACACTTTAAAGAAAAACAGCACCTTGTAAAATGGTAGAAGCCATAGCTTATGAGGTCGTAGAAAGAGAAACTCCAAATTAAGGCAACACGTTCTAATTTTGAAACCAGGGGATAAAAGGTTGAAGATCCGGGATCAAAGGTTAAGAAATTTAGCTTTAAGCTGATGGACTTGGGATTTCAGGTCAGGGTCTACAACTTTGAGGTCATTGACTTGGGGGGGTTTGAGGTCAATGACTACAACCGTAAGGGTAGGGACTTGGGATCTACGTTTAGGGACCTTGGATTTGAGGTCAAGGACTTCAGCTTTGAGGTCATGGGCTGGGGACTTGAAGTCATTGACATCAGATTGGAGATCATGGACTTTGAATTCAAGGACATCGAGTCGGGATTCCATGTCAGTGAGTTCGGACTCAAGATCTTCATCGTCATTTACTAAATCTGATTCACAACGAATAGTTTCTTGACCTATCTTGGATTCGGGTTCACTGCTTTTGTGGATATACAGTTCTTCACTCTCCGAGTTGCCAAGCTTTGGGTCTTGCTCGTCTAGCTGAAAGAATAGAAGCCAAGTAAAAAAATTGCACATAAACCAAACGAATAATTAAATTGCTTTCCTTTCTTTCCTCTTTTATGCAGAAAGAATCAATAACAAACTTTCAAGGTTTTATTATGCACTATCCTTTTGTCATCAAAGTCTATTATCCATGGCAATATGTCTACGACTTTCGTTCTTATTCATTACCAATTCAACTTCCATAAATGTAAGATATCAAAACAAGGCGTACATCATTATATCCTTTTGATCCTTTAAAAATTTGATTATTTTCCTCTTACTTTTTTTAATTGCTTCTACAATAAGCCATGATAAAAGAATATTGATGTTCATTTTCATAGACTTTTGGTCTTATCTTGACTATTTTTAACTTTCCTCGTACCATCGTATTTAATTGGCATTTAAATTATACATATATGAAAAGTATACCAAGATTTAAAGGAAGTATATAAAGGTACACTAAAATTTGGAACACCGACGCCAAAGCCTATTACCTAGTTTTGTCCCTCGGTTGAAGGATTTATTTTATATACAAAACTTTAAGATGATGAAAACCATATACTATCTTTGGGGATTATTGAAGATGAAGGGATTTGGGAATTGAAGACCAAAGGAATTTCCAGCAGGTTAATTATGTCATTTTGTTGATTCCATTACATCGTTGGTCATTTTTCTTGCGTTAAGATAAGAGCCAAGTGTTTATTGTTGGATTTTTTTTAAGGGGAAAAATGAAAAAGAGTGATTGTTAAAGGAGGTTTATTGTAATTCACGCTTTATTTTTAGTAAGACGCTAGGCTAATTATACTTGATTTTTTAATTCAACTGAAAATGAGGTAAAAGGCCTTATGTGACAATATTTTTCACAAAAAAAAAATCAGGGAATAATATTTTTTAGAAATAAGGGCCTAGTTTTTTTATTAATATTGTTATTATTTTCTTTTTTTAAATAAGGGTATGTTTATCAATTATATTTAAAAATGAGGGTTTTGACCGAAACTTAATTTTCTTATATTATTAAACACTTGATCGTAATAACACGATAAAAAACATACAATGCAAACTTAATTTTGTACGATTCCTTGAAAAATACCAATTTGAAAATTTAATGCAAAGTTAACGTTATACTCCCTTTGGAATGTGATCAAATATAGGCTCTTAATTTACAAAACTATTATTTCATAGTTCTTTCGTAGTGTTGTTGTTGTTTTTGTTTTTTTTTTTTTTTGGTTTTTTTTTTCTAGTTAAGCCCTATTTTCTTATATTCCATTAATTCAAATGGATTTTGTTTGGTTAGTGGATAGTGGGCAAGGCGTCTTTCTTTATATTATTGAATCATAATTTCTTTCTTTGCTATTTTAGCTCTTTCTATTTCTTGATTATTGAGATATATATATTATTTATTTTCCTACTTTCTTGTTCATTCTTAGAATCAGCAAGATCATAGAAGTTTGTATTCTTGGTATTTTCTGAGCAAACTGACATGTTCTTCCATCGCGAGGGCTTTGTATAATTTTCCTCTCGCCCGTAAATAACTTAAATCAGAGAGAGAGAGAGAGAGAGAGAGAGAGAGGAATTACATTTTGGTCACCAGAAAGATCTGCTCTCAACGGAGAACACTTTTGCAATTCGAGATCGACAATAAGTTTGGATTCGAGATGGGCAACCGGGGATATGGCTTCATCATGAGAGCACAGCGGAGAACAAAATGTTGGTGCTTCCATCAGCTGCAAGAATGAGGAACCAAGTCAATAAAAGGACAAAAATTTCATAAACAAATGTGTTGTCGAATTTATCATCTCAGACTTGTGCTAGTTTTTTATCCCATATATAAATAAAATGCATAGTGAGCACCCGAGAATTTGCAAAACAACTCGTTTCAAGATTTGAAGAAAAACTTGTTCCTAAAGTGTAAAATTGCTACTTGGTCTGGTCCGTTTGACATAAACATTCGAAATTGATTCAAAAAACTACTAAATATATGAAAACTTACAAAGTCGTTCTATTACTTTTTATGTTTTACCATGGAATTCAATTCTTTGGGCGATGAGAATAAAAATGTTTTCTATTCATTGTAAGAAGTTTCTCCAAAAAGGGAAAATAAAAATGAGACCAAACATTTTTCCGCTGCAAGAGAAAAATAAAGATGGATAGGAGGTTAGCAAGTGCCTACGTAAGAGAAAAATAATGGAGAATGTGCCGCGCAAATGTAGGTTGAAAGGATAAAATCAATCGGGAAGCTAGCAATTAAGTGCTTGAACGACGAGATAATCGCGATCAAATGTCCAAGCGGAACAAATGAGCTTGCCCACAAAAGAAGAGAACAATACAAGAGAAGAAAGAAGCGCAAGAAGCGCGAGAGTACATGACAAGGAAAGGCCACAATCCGCGAGAAAAGAACATGGATATCACAATTTTCATTGTGAGCGTTAAAACTTAATAATGTAATTCACAATTAAAGAGAGACTCAAAATATTTTTAAGGTTAGAAAACATTCACGATTAGTTAGTTAAGTTTTTTAAATATTTAAATGATTAAATTAGGGATACATATTGAAAAATATGAAGTATCTTAGTTTTGTACGTGGCTGCTGAGAGTTTTTGTAATCCTATAAATAAAATATTTTATGTAATCAAGGGACCTGAGAAAAGGAGGTAACAAAGAGAAAAATTATCTTGTAATTAAGTTCTTTCCTCCAGGTATTTTTGAGGAGTTTTCTTGGCTACAGTATTTCAAGCATTCTATCACTATGCCACATTCAAATTCTAAAATTCCAATAAAAGAACCTGGTAAATCAAAACACCCTAGATATGATATTTTTGACAAATTGAAACATCATTATATATAAGAATATTTAAAGAAAAAAATATATATATATATATAACAACAGTCAATTCAAGTCGAACAAATTAAAAATATGTGAACTTGAACTTAACCAAATGGAATTGTATTTGTATTTTAGAATCTAGCTTTCTGCAGGAGTTAAAAAAATACTCACCCCATTAGGGTTGGATATATCGGTCAAAACTACCTACTGAGTTGGCATTTTTGCCATTCCTAATTTTGTTGTTGCCAAAAGTTTTTTTTGGCATTTTCCGAAGCAAATGCCAAAAAAAGTCAGAAGGAAAGAAACTTATTTTTTAAACATAGCCCCTTTTTAGTCTCACAATTACATTACCCTATATTAATTTCTTTTCCCAAGGTATCATTCACTGTAAATATAAACACTATTAAAAAGTCGGACTTACCTCCTCTTAAACGGATGAATTTTTCTATGCAACTTGTTGGAGCTGGTCTCTTTATTGAATAGATCGGCTCCACAAATTTCATTAAGAAATCAAACTGGAAGTGGATGATGTGGTAAAAATTTAATACATATGTTCCTTTTCGACCATTAAAATTTTAGACGGTCATTTCACCCCTCTACATTGAATCTCTTGACAAAATTTGGTAGAGTGTCCACCAAATTAATTTTATGAGAAAAGTCCTGGAATTAAATTCCATTAGACATAACTGAACTGAAAAATAATAAAGAGGAGACAAGTCCTAAAAAGTCATCTCGTATTTTGCCCTATCATCTCAAATATTGTGTACTTTTACACGAAATATCAAGCAAATATAAAAGATCTTTTTGGCATAAAAAAAATGCTTCTCGTTTAAATTTTCCTAAAAATAAAAAAAAAAGGTGTACATATAGTTACTTAAATCAAATAACTTAATCCAATATAATTGTATATAACAAAATAACTATATCTATGAAGCTATATAGATTTATTGAAGTTAATAAAATACATTTCTAATAATATATATATACACACACAATCCAACATGAAATTGTAATAATAGGATAATTAAAATAAATAAAAACATGCTTTTAGATAATTGTGAGAAAGCAAGATTAAATGAGATGAACTACTCACTATATATAGCACAAACACATGCAATTAGCCGTATACATAATTATTTAACACTCTAAAATTAATTTTAGAGACATTTTATATAGATTTTTTGTGACACTTTGACTTTTTAAGTGTTAGAGTACTCTTGCCAGGTACTAATATCATCACCCTTAAATAAACCCAAAATTGTCATTGAAATTACTCATATGCTGTAATCATTCTATGCTGTTAGATTAAAAGATAAGTAAATAATTAAGACAGATCTCAGCTATTAGTTGGAAAGATGAACACAAGTTTTGTGATTTATTTAAATTATCTATAATATAAATATACAACATACGCTAACTTCATTCAGTAAACCTTAGTTCAATTAAACATGTAAAAAGCATTTAAAGGGACTAGCGAATCACCAGAATTTATTAAGAGTACGTGAACCTTAATCGAGATAAACACACAAATTTGTTACGGATTCACCCATCAACATACAATTTCTTTGTATTATCTTATCGTATAATTAATGTGTGATTCTACAAGACTACAAGAGTATCCAAAGCTCATACAAACATACATACAAAAAAACAAACATTTGGAAAAAGGTAAAAGAAGTAATAAATTAATTAATTAAACCACAAGGAAGAGACAATATTACTTGAAAATAACTAAAACGGTTTGTGATTCAGCATCATATTAGAAGTGATATAAGAGTATAAATCACAAGTGAAACTTACTGTCATAATATATATTATTCTTCTTCAAGAAAAAGATCGAGCTTTGCCCCAAAAGAGAGAAGAATTAATTTGATTATTAAATTAACGGGCAATTAAAATATAGGGCTTCTTGCAAAAAGAATTTCACAATAAAGCCAATGAATAAAACTTTTCTAAATGAAGGGCCTATTTTGCATTATATTAACAAAATGACATGTGTCATTTTTTTTTATTCCAAAAAGACCACTCAACCCTTCAAATAAACTAACAATTACAGAACTACCAATTTACATTTTATCACCAAAGGACAATACTACCCTCCCATTTTCCCTCTCATTCAACATTCCCCCATCTTCGAAACCACGCAACACCAACTGACACCAGCGAAGAAGAACAGAGAAGATCGAAGAGAAGCCTAGTCGACGTAATTTTCATACCGCCGATCTCCTTTTAAAGCATCGAAGACAATCATACCATCGCAGGTGAGCTTTACGTTTCTCCCTATCGCTCTTCCTCGTTTTTTAGGGTTTATAATTTGCGTGTTTATCAGCTTTTGAAGAGAATCAGGCTTTCTAGTAACCGATTCTGCAATATTTGCATATTTTTCGACTATTTATGATAGCTAAGGTTTCTAGTCACCACTTAAAACACTCATTTCGTAGTTGTGCAAAGTTCACATTGCACCTCGTATCGTTCTTTATGTTTTACGATGTTTCAATGATTTTCATAGATTTCTAACAAATTCCACTGCAATGTGAAGTTTACAGTGCAAATTTCACTACAATGTGAGTTTGCAGTCCAAATTTCACTGCAAAGTTCATATTGCAATACGTATTTCACTGCAATATGAACTTTGCAATCCAAAATTTTGCTGCATATTCCATTCCATATTTCACTGCAATGTAAACTTTGCAGTACATCTTTTACTCCAAAAGGAAGTTTGCAGTGGAAATTTCACTGCAAAGTTCACATTACAGTCCCTATTTCACTGCAATGTGAACTTTGCACTCCAGAATTTTTGTGCAAAGTTAATGTTGCAGACCACCTTTTACTCCAACATCAATTTTCAAATGCAAATTTCACTGCAATGTGAACTTTGCAGTGCAAAACTTCACTGCAATGTGAAGTCTTCAGTGAAAATTTCACTGCAATGTGAAGTTTACACTGAAAAATTCACTGCAATGTGAAGTTTGCAGTGCAAAATTCACTTCAATGTGAAGTTTGCACTCAAAAATTCACATAATGTGAAGTTGGAAGTCCAAAAATTCACATAATGTGAAGTTGGTAGTCCAAAAATTCACTGAAATGTGAAGTTTGCACTGAAAAATTTACTGCAATATGAAATTTGCACTAAAAAATTCACATAATGTGAAGTTGGCAGTCCAAAATTCACTGCAATGTGAAGTTTGCAGTGCAATTTTCACTGCAATGTGAAGTTTGCAGTGCAATTTTCACTCCAATGTGAACTTTGCAATTCACCTTTTACTCCAACAGGAAGTTTCAAGTGCAAAAATTCACTGCAATGTCGAGTTTGCACTGAAAATTTCAACCCAATTTGAAGTTTGCAGTGCAAATTTCACTGCAATGTGAACTTTGCAGTAAAAATTTCAGTGCAATGTGAAGTTGGCAGTGAAAATTTCACTGCAATGTGAAGTTTGCAGTCCAAATTTCACTCCAAAGTTCATATTGTATGAACTTTGCAGTCAAGAACTTTGGTGCAAGGTTTATGTTACAATCCATATTTCACTGCAAAATTCATATTGCATTGCAAATTTCTGTCCATAGTTTCTCTGTTTCACTGCAATATGAACTTTGCAGTTCATATTTTTTTACATATGCATTCAATGTTTTGTGACAGCCTTGCTTTCACATCTTTTAGCAAAGGATAAAGCCACAATTCAAAGCAAATGGCAAAGAAAAGAGCAGCAAAAACAGTAGAAAGATCTCCAACAAAGGTTAGAAAGATGAAAACATCTTCTAGTCCGTCGAAAATGAAGGCAAAATTAAAGGCACAAAAGAGAAGCCTTAAGAAAAAGGCTAAAACATCTTCTGATAACCAGCCAATAGTACTTCGCTGCAATTTGCAGCCGATAGTCAGACTACTTGAGGAATAAAGAGATTATATACCCCAAACACACATCGAAGCAATCATGAGAACACCGTTTGGGGGTTTCTTCAACGCTATCTACGAAAACAAAATAGATATCAAAAGTATAGATAGAATCTCAAAGCCCATTATGCGAATTATGGGATTATACTCCTTGAAGAAAGATGGATTTGTTATGGGGGATAAGCTAATATAACTAACTGCCGATGACGTTGCACTCACTTTTGGGCTACCAAAAGTAGGAAACGAAGTGGTGCTCTTTCCAAAGACAATGGTCAAAGCAACAGAATCGAAATTTATCGAAAGGCACTTCAAAGATATGAAGATTATAAAGAAAGATGCAATTGTCTCAGCATTAAATAACACCTTGAAGGAAGAAGGCAAAGAACCTGCAGAAGACTATGCTAGGTTGATGATACTGCACATGGTTGTCACTATTTTCTTGGCCAGTTCACAAGGTGCAGTTGGCTGGTCCTTCATTTCCCACATAGAGGATTTTGACAATATAGGAAATATAGCATGGGCCAAAGTTTTCTACAATCACTTGATGCAAAACATCAAAAAATATTACAACAAGCCTTTCAAAACTCCTGGCTGCGTCCTTCAAATTCTTGTAAGTATTTCAATACTTTAATGTAAAAATTAGCTACGATAACATAGTACATTTATTTGATATTTTTTTTCATAAAATTGCAGTATTGGTTCTATGAGCATTATAAAATAATTGAACCAATTGAAAGATACAAGGATGAAACACCAAGATTTATTCGCTGGAATCTTTTTCAAGCTAGAGAAGCTATCTCTAAGCTTTCCTTTGACAAATTGGATAATGAAAAGGTACTTACACAAAATCTTTTGCTAATTACGATTATATTTTTTAGACTGCAAAGTCCAAATTGCAGGGAAATATGTTGGTGCGTAGTTTATCTCCTTCACTGCAATATGAACTTTGCAGTCCACATTACACTGCAAAGTCTATATTGCAGTCTACATTTCACTTCAATGTGAACTTCGCAGTATATATTTTACACAAATATGAAGTTTGTAGTGCAAATTTAACTGCAATGTCAAGTTTGCAGTGCAAATTTAACTGCAATGTGAAGTTTGTAGTGAAAATTTAACTACAATGTGAAGTTTGCAGTGCAAATTTTACTGCAAAGTGCATATTGCAGTCCATATTTTATGTACATAGTTTTTCTGTTTCACTGCATTATCAACTTTGCAGTATATATTTTTTGTACACACTTGTTTTAGCACAAAACTAATTCAGATTATTAATAACTGAAACTTCTTTTTTAATACATCTTCACCCTCCTTCCCTTTTTTAATACATCTAGGTGGTAGAGGTACTTGCTGATGTATCTGAAACAGAGTAAAAGCTTCTGACTGAAGAATTCAAAGAAGTCAAGGAACAGAAGCTTCCAACTGAAGAAGCATATCTTCCAACTGAACAGAAACTTCCAGAGAATAGTGAAAGCAAAATGGTTGAAAGTTTGAAACAAGAGAATGAAAGATTAAGACAGGAAAATAAGGAGCTTCTCGAAAGAGTAATTCAGTTGGAGACTCTCATGCAAGTAAAGAGTGACGGGTTCTTAAAGCATAAAACAAATAAGGAACTGCAGTTAATCGATAGCAATGTAGTTGAAAGCACTTCGATATTCGATGACAAAACAGACTACATTGACTTTGAGTGTCTAACAGCTGCTGAAGAACCTTTCACCAAACAAACTCCACCACATAATCTTCAAGAAATTGAGGAAGAGTCAAAAGTAAAATCATTCATCCTAAGGCTAAAGAAGAGGACAAGAATCTCAAAAGAAGACAAGATTTTTATTTACTACGACAGAAAAAAGAGCCCAAAGAAAGATGAAAAGGAAGACACTTCTGATAAGGATGAAAAAAAGAAAGCTGAAAAATCCAAGCTTAAACTTCATAGGAAGGGAAAAAAAATTGATGAAACAAAATCTGATATTCCTCCTGCTGGTAGTAAAGAATCAATTGATGTCAAAGATTATGAAACTCATCCTGCATCGCCAACAAAAACCGACTTGTCCAATATGAGGAAAAAGAGCAAATTATATAACTATTTTGACAAAGATCAACAAGATTTGATTGATACATTCTTCAACCATGCAGATACAAAGTAAATTCTTTAATCATTTATTCTCTCAATATTTATGATCACTGCAAACTTGTCTTTTGCAACAAATCATTAATGAATATATACACTACAAAGACAAGAAAGTTCATATTGCAGCCCATAATTTTGGTGCAAATTTCATATTGCAGTCCATATTTTCATTACAAATTTTTACTGTTTAACTACAATGTGAACTTTGCAGTACATATTTTATTTCAATGTGAACTTTGCAGTCCAAATTTATTGTTCATAGTTCATATTGCAATCCATATCTTCACTGCAATGTGAACTTTGCAGTCCAAATTTTTTGGTGCAAACTTCATATTTCAGTCCATATTTCACTGCAGTATGAACTTTGCAGTCCATATTTATTTGCACATTTTCCCCTTTTCACTGCAAAGTTCATATTGCAGTCTATATTTTTATTCGAAAGTCCAAATTGCAGTCCACGTTTCACTCAAATATGAACTTTGCAGCCCATATTGACTGCAAAGTTCATATTGCAGTCCATATTTCACTGCAGTATGAACTTTGCAGTCCACAATTATTTGCACAGTTTCATTTTTTCACTGCAAAGTTCATATTGCAGTCTATATTTTTATTCGAAAGTCCAAATTGCAGTCCACATTTCACTCCAATATGAACTTTGCAGTCCATATTGACTGCAAAGTTCATATTGCAGTCCATATATTCACTGCAATATTAACTTTGCAGTCCACATTTATTTGCACAGTTTTCTTTTTTCACTGCAAAGTTCATATTGCAGTCTATATTTTTATTCGAAAGTCCAAATTACAGTCCACATTTCACTCCAATATGGACTACAAAGTTCATATTGCAGGCCATGTATTCACTGCAATATTAACTTTGCAGTGCATATTTTGCACAGTAATTGCTCACCACAAAGTTAGCTATATTTCTTATGTTATAATATCATACAGGAGTGTTGCTTGGGAAAACAATGATACCCATATCCACATAACAACAAATCTGTTAGAAGATCTGCTGTGCAATGGTTTTGTGGATACACAGGTAATACATAAAAAGAAAATTAAAGGTTTTCTTACATAATTATGTTCACATTTTGAATAATAACACATGCTACATGAACACAGTAATAGATTGGTACTCAATGCATTTGAAGAAAAGATTCTTTCCAAATCAATCGACGAGCATTATATTCTCCTCTATGACATGGGTAATCAACTACTTCAAATAATGAAATTTTGTAATCTTTCAATAATGATATTACTTTGCTCATTAATTTTTTTTGTTAATACAGACTTTTGTTAGAGATGCTAATGAGAAAAATGCAATGAAGTTCTTGAACGACACAATAAATGAAGTCGATGCTAGTACAAATCTGCTACTTTTTTCGATGAACACCGCAAGAGACAAAAAAGACAAGCAGGGATTCCACTGGACTTTACTTGTCCTGGATCTTCGAACAAGAACATGGTTACACTACAACACAATGCCTCCAAGGGGCAAGAAGAAAAACATATTCCTGGAAGATGCCAAACAGATGGTAAGGGTACAAAATTTAACAATTTTTAAATCTTTTCAAAGGATTATTAAATCATGTTCCTGAATTATTATTGTTCTTTAAAATTTTATTTAGAAACAAACCGTGACAGACATCCTCAACATGAAACTGCTTTACCTTGGGATGACGGTATTGGAGGATAACACTAAAATCATTTCAAAGGAATGCCCATGACAAGGATTTTTGTAAGTTAAATACACAGAATTTTGTAATATATATATATATATATATATAAATTATTTATTTCAAAATTTGTCAAATTTATAAATACTAACACTAAACTCTTTTCATATTGTAGTGTTGATTGTGCACTCTATGTGTGTGAGTTTATAGAAAGGCTTGTCCAAGGACAAGAGATTCCAAAAGAATTCGAGGACAAAGATTTGATGTCCAAAAAACGTGCACACATAGTTTGGTTAATATTGACGGATATACCCTATTGCTGGAGGCTCGAAGACCATATCGAAAGAATGAAAACATTAGAGTTTTTGAAGAACGACAAGGATGATGACCAACAATAGAAACATCATATTTTTTGTTTATAGAACTTTAGATATTTGTTACATATTAGTCTACTAAATCTCAAAGTTTACTTTTGCACAAATGAAATTGTAAGTAATATGCAGCCATGCTGAAATTGTAAGTAATATGCAGTCATGGTTAAATTGAAAGTAATATGTAGTCATAACCAAAAACACTTTGTTTTAGATTTTGAATGAATAATAGTAACGCGTTTTACTGAATCCTTTTTTTTATGTTCGTGTGTGTTGCCATTTACCTTTTGTATTTGGAATTGTTTTGTACAAATTTAAATATGCGCTGCTATGAAAAACACAGATTATGAAAAAAGAAGGTTTGAACTATGCTTTTTTTTGCTGCAAAGTTCATATTGCAGTCCATATTTTCACTGCAATATGAACTTTGCAGTCCATATTTTTGATGCAAAGTTCAAGTTTCACTGCAATATGAACTTTGCAGTCCATATTTCACTGCAAAGTCCATATTGCAATCCATATTTTCATTGCAATAGGAACTTTGCAGTCCATATTTTACTGAAAAGTTTCTCTGTTTAACTGCAATATCAACTTTGCAGTCCAGAATTTTTTGCAAAGTTCATGTTGCAGTCCATATTTCAGTGCAATGTGAACTTTGCAGTTCATATTTCAGTGCAAAGTTCATATTGCAGTCCATATTTGACTGAAAAATTCATATTGCACTTCATATTTCACTGCAAAGTCCATATTACAATCCACATTTTCACTGCGAACTTTTTCTGTTTTACTGCAATATGAACTTTGCAGTCCATATTTCACTGCAAACTTCATATTGCAGTCCATATTTCACTGCAAACTTCGTATTGCAGTCCATATTTCACTGTAAACTTTTTTTGTTTACTGCAATATGAACTTTGCAGTCCATATTTCACTGCAAACTTCATATTGCAGTATATATTACTGGTGCAAAATAAACATTGCAATTCATTTTATCTACAATTAAGATTAACATATCCAGATAAGAACAGTAAAATCATACCATTCATTTCATATTTGTCTAAGAAACAAATATATCCCATCATCAAAACTTCAAAAAAATCCAAATAAAAACAAAACAATTTTTTCAAGGTCTTCAAATTAACACAAAGAAATATCAAAAGTAAACTGTACTTAACAACTAGTACACAGCATATACTAAAACTAATGAATACTTTTCGAACAAGTCTTTTTGTTGTGAAACCCAAGATGTTGACACCTTCCGCACTTACGCAACTTCCTCGCTTTTGACCCAGTATTTGGAATTTGGTTCCTTTTTGGACGACCCACGGTTCTCTTCACTCCTGGGGCAAAATATGCAATTCATTTGTCACGTCTTTCGGCCTATCAGCATTAGGGATAGGAAATATCGCATGCGAGTACGATCTCTGATAATTCACGCTAAAAAAACAAGGATCACAAAAATCATAAACACATTTTTCATCGGCCAGAATTGACAGCACCGCATGATTGCAAGGAAAGCCTTCAATCTTCCAAGCATTGCAACTACAATGCCGGTAGTAAAGGTTCACCTTATGACTTTTTTCCTCTTGAACCTCGAAAACAAAATCAGTTGACTTCGTAACTTTCCACGTCTTGCTCGCATTAATCTTCTCAGACAAAATATTTTCCATGTCAGGGCATAACACTGTGTTCCAATTTCTTGAACTCTCACGTCGGTTGGACATCATAGTCATCAACTTCAAACGAATTTTATCCAGCATCGAGGTGATGGGTAGACTACGTTCTTTCACAATCCAGCCATTAAAGCTTTCCGCAATATTTAAACACATCATTCCATACCTTTGTCCGGGGAAATAGGCATTTGCCCAATGATCTATCGGCGCATTTTGTAGAAAATCTTTTATTTCATTTCCAGCAGCACCTTTCAAATCATTGAACGCACTTTGAAACTCAAGATGTGTAGAGGCATATGCACAATCCACAAACAACTGCAAGATGAACGATTTCTTCTTACTTTTCTCCGAGAAACAAGTACTCAAGTTGTTCTTCAAATGCCACATACAATAGCTATGATAGGAGTTTGGAAAAACTTCAGCTGTCGACTTCACCAAACCCCAATGCCTGTTTGATATAAATGTGAAAACTCCATCACTAGGCAAAATAACCTTCAAATGGTTCAAAAACCAACACCAATTTTGCACGGTCTCCGAATCAACAACACTCATGGCAAAAGGGAATATTTCTACAATAATATCAAACAAACAAGAAGATAATTATCAATTCACAATTAATGCTTTTACATACTAATAATAACACGGAATAATGAAACCATGCTTGCACCGAATGATAAAAAAAGATAAGCATACCTCCATTGCCATTCATTCCTGTAGCTGCTAGCATGCATCCTTTGAACTTTCCTTTTAAGAATGTCCCATCTAAGCATAATAGAGGACGACAAAACTTAAAGCCAAAAATTTGAGCCTCAAATGAGACAAATAATCTCTGAAACTTATTGGTCTCCTCATTGACTTCAAGTATGGTGTAGCTACCGGGATTTGTCTTCTTTAAGGCCTCCAAATACCAAACAAGGTTGTTGTATGATAATGACTCATCCCCGTGTATTTCCTTCACAGCTAACTCTCTTCCTGCGTAAGCGTAATAATAACTCAATCGAACTCCGTAGTCCCTTCGAAAATCATCAATAATCTCGGAAGGCTTCACAAGGGGCCTATCTCTAACCAAGTCCATAATAGCATTTTTCACAAGCTTGCTACTCATGGGCGGCTTTCTCAAATCCTTATAACCGATACCGCAAGTATGCTCACTAACCATCCTTTTAATAACAAAGAAGTTCGGTAGATTAAATTTCTGTGAAGCATGAATCCTCCATTGACATCCCCTTTCCCTATCCTTACTACAAACAACCGTTATTCTCTTAGCATCATTCTTTTTAAACTTGTAATCAAAACCTCTCTCAATTGAAAACTGCCTTAGCTTTAAACGGAAGTCCTCTGCACCACGTTCAAATCTCTGTCCGACACCGGTTATTACATTTGCCCAGACACTTAATTTTAGAGGTTGACGGACCTCCGAGATGTCTGAACGAGTTATCGAACCACTTGATGCACTACAAGTATCATTAGCCACGGCATTGGAATTCGAACACTCTGCCAATCTCACAAAGACATTGACAGTATTTTCCCCCTTAATAACAATAGAACATATCATACATCTAATCTCCTCGTCGGTGCTTACAACGATCTCTTTCTCATCACGGATAACATACATTTCAAACAAGCAATGATTAATCTCAGACCATCTTTCACAAACACATTCCTTGAGCTCGGAAAGTGAAGAATCGAGCCTTATACGAACACCAAAAGAACTACCACTAAAAGAAATCATTGCAATGACACCACTTGAAATATCCCTATAAAATACAAAGAAAATAAGAACGGATAAACATCGCATCAAACTCTATTTTGCTACATACCTACTACTCATCTAACTGCAACATGAATTTTGCAATCCATAATTTTGGTGCAAAGTTCATATTTCACTGCAAAATGAACTTTGCAATCCATAATTCACTGCAATATGAACTTTGCAGTCCATATTTTTGGTGCAAAATTCATATTGCAGTCCATATTTCACTGCAAAGTGAACTTTGCAGTCCATAATTCACTGCAATATGAACTTTGCAGTCCATATTTTTAGTGCAAAGTTCATATTGCAGTCCACAATTCACTGCAATATGAACTTTGCACTCCATATTTTTTGTGCAAAGTTCATACATTGCAGTCCACAATACACTGCAATATGAACTTTGCACTCCATATTTTTGCTGCAAAGTTCATACATTGCAGTACAATTTTCTCTGCAAAGTTTCTCTGTTTCACTGCAATAACAACTTTGCAGTCCATACTTTCACAACAATAATCATAGATATCATTGAACGAACTCAACCTAATAATGAAGATAACTAATCCTAAACTGAAGTTTGCAGCTCTTACAAAAACCGTAGAAAAACTTATTAACTTTCACAACAACAATCAAATATAACATTGGATGAAAATCAATCCAATGAACATCACTAACAGTAAAACGAAAATCGAACCTATCAAAAATAACCTAAACAAAGAAAAAAAATCAAAAAGCTACAAATTATTACCTTGAAAAACCTTTGAAATCCATTGAATCACTCAAGAACGAGCTAGACAGAACCACTACAGCTAGATACAATAGCGATTGAAAACCTAGATCCACACTCAAAATCACGATCCACGCTCAGAATCACGATTGAAGGCTTCGCGGCTCACAGTTTTCACGCAAGTGAATATGAATACGTTTCAAACCTACAAGGGTATGATTGGGACTTCATAAAAATAACAAGGGGGTAATTTAGGTAATACATAACATATTTTTTATTAATTAAATAGTATTTAAATTTGTTTAAATTCCTTTATTTAAAATAAAAAATAAAATAAGCCTCTTATACTAATTACTAAAGTAAAATAGGCCCTTCATTTAAAAAAATATTATTCATTGGATTTTTGGTAAAATTCAATGTATAACAACCCCTTCTACCTAATTTCTAGTTAAATTAATTTCCACTCCCACATATGTCTCTTTCCTTTTATTTGGGCTGCCATATATGCGGTTAGGTTTTCCACTGATATCGCTTAAATCAAAGTTGGAATGAAATTCATCCACAATAGAGAGAGAATCGTGGGATAAATATTTTCTCTTTCATCAAAATTTAGAATTAAGAAAATCAGACCAAATCTTTTAACTTAAACCATTTCTATTTATATTTAGTCCAGATTAAATATATCCTTTTCATCCTATTTTTAGTGTACTAGCCCCGGGTGCACACATACGTAGAATACTACATCTGTACAATATATAAATATATATACTTAGTAATTTTTTGCATTTAAGACGTATAATTTTACTTGTTTCATTGTAATTTCCAGGCCAAGGTGTATCTTGATAATTATAGAAAAGATAGTATAGATAAGCTCAATCAAATCCCTATTTTTCCCTTCCACGATTATATGCGTAAGAATTTTGACTTTAAGAGATTTCAAGATTTACGTTTCCAGTTCAGTAAATCGAACACAACGGTTTTGCAACTCAACCTTTTTTATTCTACAACTACTCTAATAAAGGGTGGACATACAATGCAAAGATGAACACAACAAAAGTGCTCAACAATTATATCGACACTGATTGAACAAATGATTTCCTTGTTATGAAGAAAAGGAGGACACCTATGAAAGCTGTTAGATAGGTCAACTTAAAAATTTAGGTATAATAAGAAAAAAAAAATGGGGTTGGACTCGGCCCAAACAAACATATATATATAGTTTAATACACAAAGGTCCTAATTTAAAATTTTTTTTTTTTCTAAAACTTCAGTTAAGGAGTAGAGCATAAATTTTATTAAGAAACTGTAATGTGATATATAAATGGGGATAACTTTCTCTAATCAAACTATCCATTAAAGCTGTGTTTGACGTGTCGGATTAGAAAGTCGGATAAAATTATTTAATCTCATCCATAAAGGATAAAACAATTCATCTCTTGGTAGGATAAGAAACTTTAGTGGAATAAACAATTCGTCCTGATACCCAATCCCGACGAATATCAAACATGGGATATGATAAAATTATCTTAACCCACCCTCTTATCATGCACATCAACCACAGCCTAAAGGGATTTAGCGGGAGTTGAGCCTACATCACCGTCGCCTTCAAGTTTTTTTTCGAAGACTTGTTTTCGCTATGGTTCAGTCATACTCTATCACCATCTTGTTGGAATTGAGCTCTTCTCTGAAAATTTACTTTCGCTCTAGATTCGCCTTAGATATGTGCATTACCAAACCCTACCCACTTCTGTGAAGAGTGGACAGTTATATTAGAGCTCATTGGTACTCATAAGGTCTTGCTAATTTAGCCGTGCTTATTATTATTTCAATACTCAAGTAAGGAGTTCGGCTCTAAAGAGAGATTCACCTTTTTTATAAAAAGCAAGGGATCCTCAGTGGGAGTGGTGTGGGGTGGGGTTGGGGGGAAGGGGGAATAAATGAATTTTTAATGAAAATTTGTAAAGATAATGTATAAGATGAGTAAATCACTTTCACCAAATTTCATAAAAAAATTCAATATAAGAGTGAGTGAAAATCAAATATTTCAATGGCAAAAATATATACATATTTATCACTTTTTCAGTTTACCCACTCAGAGCATCCGCAGCGTAATGGAAATATTTAGGCTAAATTTACTATACATTTTATTAACTTTTGAAACAGTTCACAGCGAGAAGGGTAAAAAAAAACAATAAAAAAAATTAAACGAATGACGCATTATCGTATGAGTTGATGTAAAAAAAAAAAAAAAAAAAAAAAAACCAAATTTGGCCATACGAATGTGGCAAAATCGTATGAGCCATACAATGATGGCACACTCGTATGACAATTTGATATATATATATATTTTTTAACTCTTTTGGTTATACACCGTTTGGTCCAACAATTCTCTTAATTATGTTTTTGCCCCAATAATTGTATAACTCAAATAACCCATGTTTAAAACACAAAATAATTTTTTTGTGATTTGTATTAAACATTAAAGAATTAAACTAAGTTCTAATTTCAATTGCAAAAGGTTCCAAAAAATGACAGCTTGCTTTAAAAATTATTCCAATATCTATTTATTAACTTTAACTTATTTACAATTTCACCCCCTAAAGTTAAAAAGTTAACTTTAACTTTATCATCATCCAAAGCTACCAACCGAAACATGAAAAAAAAAAAAAAAAAAAAAGTAATGGGTCATACGAATGTGTGTCATTCGTATGGGTCATACGAATTTGACACACTCGTATGACTCATACGAGTGACACACATTCGTATGATTCAATTTTTTTTATTTATACGAGTGTGCTAAATTCGTATCATTCATACGGCTCTTCCAAATTCGTATGACTAAAAATTAGCGAAATGGTAAATTTGGCCAGTCGGTACCCTACCTTCCTAAATTTTAACCTACCTTTCTCTCCGGTGTGAACGGGGTAGGGTAAATTTATCAATTTACCCTACCCGATACAGATGCTCTCATAGATTAAAGCTTTTTATAAAATTCGATAAAAATAATCTACTCACTGTATAAAATATTTTTACAAATTTTTATAAAATTAAGTTGGTTATATATAATATAATAATTTTAAAAATAAAATAAAATTATTCTGACAGAAAGATAGAGCACGTCTTAATTGTGACGTGACCTTGAGAAGAAACCAAAGCGCGTTATTTTTGTGCGTCGGAAACTCGGAATGGTTTACACTTTACACGCATTTTTATAATGCGTCTAGTGCGACTCCTTCCAAACGTAATTTCCCTGATTTGTACACTAAAATAAAAAATAAAAAATAAAAAATTTGGTTTAGTAAACACAAATTAAGAAAATATTTTTCTAATAAAAGAGAAAGTAGGAAGTAAAATCATTCCACTCAAAATTCATGAGATTGATTTTCTTTTGTGATTTTCTAATATTTATTACAAAAATTTTGGATAACAATACCTCTACTTAAATACTTTTATATTTTACTAAACATAAGAAATAAAATTTAATAGGAACTTTAATTTTTCATTTTCATGAGAAAGAGAAGAAAATTTATTTCACTTCCGTAAATCAAACAAGACCTTAATAAAATTTAATTTTATCATATTCTTGTTTTATAGAATTATTTGACTCTACCTGCTATAACTATTACATTTGCGTATAGAGTACATTTATCATACTTATTCTACTTACTATAACCATTATGAATGCTTTAGTTTATGATGCCAAATTTATTTCCACCAATTTCTCTATTTCAAAAAGCGTCATTTGACTTTTTCAAAGTATTCATCGAGTTTTTCTTTGATGATGAAAGTTGATAAAAAAATGTCATATCACACGTGCACCGGATACAATCATATATTTTAAGGATTTTCTGCTAACCACTGAAAACCAACGTTTACTTCTATGAAAAAAAGAAGAAGAAGAAGAAGAAGAAAAGGCACAAGACAGTTAAAAATAAACAAAATAAACATTTTATTTAGACCACAAAATTTGTAAAAATCGATATTTTATATTCTCTTTTTTGTATTATCTTCTTACTTTTGCTCGTTCATAGAGGGAAAATATGTTAGCTTAATTTTAACTAGTTGAATCTAAATACTATTAAAATGGTCATGTGTGTTTCCAACTTATAAAGTAAAATTGAACGGAAGGTAGAAAGTGGAATATAATCAAATAATTATGCGGCACAAGCTTCACTAGATTAATGTATAATTAATATAGGATAAAAACTAACATATGTTAACGGATAGACTAATGTTTTGAGTTAAAGAATATAGTTAGGAAAAAAAATTAATAAAAAAATTACATGAGCCGCCTCTAAATTATCTCTCAAAGGTTTGAACTAAATAAGCTCGAACCAATTTTTTTTTAAGTAGGAGCAAAATCTAATCACTTTTAGACTTGGCAAAACAACTCTTGATATAATAACACAACATACATTAACAGGAAACATTAAATTAATGAACGAAGCATTAACACTTTTGAGCAAGGACAGAGCTAGGGATTGACATTTGGGCAGCGGAAATATACGTTACTCGTATTAAAAAAAAGGACATTTGTAGTGATATTTTGCTTAAATAAATGATTTAGGAGTGAAATTATTTTGCGTCCCTGTCATCATTAATATTTTTTTTTTTGTAAACTAATACATTTGAAGGTTAAGAAACATATATTTCTATTATTTCATAATAGTCGCGTTCACATATTTATTTGCTTCTAGCTATCAAATGTGACATATCATGGTAAATATCAAATTTTTACTTAAATATTTAGTTACTTAAAGACAATTTTCTTATTGTAATTGATATTAATATCATATATTGAACCATACATATAACAATATATTCTTTTTGGGTGAGATACTTGTTCTTTTTCAAAAAAATTGGGGTCCAAACCTTACAATTTGAAAGTCATAGCTATATATACTAGTAAGAAATTCTCAAACTAATTGCGCCCTTGCCCATTGTGGGCGGCCAAAAAATTGGACAAACCCACAAGATGAAGTTCCTAGCAAAATCAATGGAGTAATAGATGGAGATGGTGAAAGAGACAAGATATTTTTTTTGGTATGGTAGGTTCTCCCCGATAGCGCTTATGTTATTCCGGCAATACATCCTCCATTTGTGTGTGTGTTTGATTATATTAGCTCAAAGGCCATTGAAATGAGAATACAAGTTGACATTTTATCTCTCTAAAACAATTCCTCTAGCTTCATTTTCTCTCCTCTAGGATCTGGGAGGCCGCCTCTTTCCTGGCTATCCCTCATTCTTTTTATATTCATAGAATTAGGGTTACATATGTTACATTAGGGTTAAGGGTAAAAGACTAAAAAGGGCATACTCTATCCTTTTTGCAAATTCTCTTATAGAGTTTGGGCTATCTTATGTCCAGGCCCATTATTACTTCATAATTTTTATGTTCCCACACCCATCATCCTTGATTTTAAGTCATACTGATGCTAACAAGTTAAACACCATAAGTTAACGGGTTTTGTTAATTAAAATTCGTTAATTTAATGATTGTTGGAACCCGTTAATAGTATATAGTTACATAATATTACATACGTAAATGTATATACATAAGTTTTTAGAATAGATTTATACTCCCTCCGTCCCAAATTGCTAGTCCTATTTGGGGGATCCAACTTATTAAAGATCCAACATCATCATTACGCTTTTTGCTTAATTTACAATGACTTTCCCTTATTACCATTTACTTTATTCAAAACTTTTACTTTAAAAGTGAAAGTACAAAAGGGCAAAATAGGTATGTATTTTTCTTTTATGAAAAGTGAAGCGTCGAAAATACTTCCGTGCTTAGGTACCCAAGTGCAGGTTGTCAAATTATAATACTTGGTAAGTCCAAGTGTCGAACCACAAGAATAGTCGGAAAGACGATGTGGTAATTACGAGTCCAAGGTTTTGTTAAGGGAATTAATTGGTTGATTTTAATGATTGATTTTAAAGTCTTGCAATAAAAATTAAAATGATGTAATAATAGATGAGAAAAGGCTAAGGCATTATAGAATTCATTTGTTTTGCAAAATTAAGTAAAATCAATCTCATTCAAAGTTCTCAATGCAATTCCTAAGTGTTGAATATTTTACCCATTTCTAAGCAAAAAAGTGTGGAGCAAAAGCAACTCATTCCCATATAAATGCCGTATAAAAAATTGTGTAAGCAAATATCAACACAAGTGTATCTCTCATTTTTATTTTGTGACAAAGGGTGTGAAGCAAGTGCAACCCATTCCCATATAATATCAACCAAGATTCAAACTTAAAATACACAAAAAGAAAAGGCATAAATTTAAACTAGGTATTTAAGAACTCATTGTTAGTTTCCCCTAGGCAAATGACTTGATTATGAAAATGGCCAACTACAAGGAATTTAGCTCGATAAATCATAACATTTCATTTGTCTAAGATTGGGAGGTCTAGGTGGAGGTCAAACCGTCCTATATAGACTTATTTGATAAATACAAATTGAATCTTTAAAATGATTAATGAAGTTGTTTATGACATAAATTTAAAAGATCCTCTTTGGCAATACTTTAACTAAGAAGATGATGAGTCTTAAAATCACATAAAGTGTAGAAAGCACTCAACATATCATTAAAGTATTAAAAGATTAAAATCTCAAATTTATGGTGTTTCCATGAATATTCAAAAACTAATCATGCTTGGCAATGAAAAGCATCTCATTCAAAGAAGGAATGGACATAAGCTAGTAAGAAATACACAAGTGTATCATCTCTTCATTAATGCTTGAGATCTAAGTATACAAGGCATACAAAGTCAAATCATCATATGGAAATTATCTTACTAGCTTATGAATGGTTGAAAAAATGAAGAAGATGAAGGATTTAAAAAGTATTTAACAATACTAACAATGGAATGAGAATTGAACTTACATAATTAATGCATTGCAAATTTCATCTTTTAGCATTAGTAAATAAATTTACTCCATAATAAATGTAAAGACAAGAATTATAAAAGTGAACTCCATTTCTCTCTCTAGAAAAAACTATTACAAGCTCTCTATAAATTGAGAAATAAGAAGTAATATAAAATTAAGCTCTCCTCTCCAAAGCAACAATGAAGACTATAAATAGGAGAGTTGTGTTGGATGTCAAAAATAAACAATGCTTTTTTTTTTTATTTTTGGTGGATAATTCCACTATCTTGGATGCTCTTTAATCACATGGACAATTCTACTTTCTTTCTTTAATCACATGAACATGGAGACTTCCACTTTCTTGGATGCTCTTTAATCACATGGAGACTTACTTTCTTGAATTCCTTTTGTCCATGGAAAATTCCAGTATTGTATTAAATACAATATTTCTTGAAATCTAAAGATACCAAAATAAACACAAAATGTGCCTTTCCAAGCATTGTTAAATACAAAAGTGCTACGAGACTAATTGCAAAATAAGTTGGCAAACCGAGTAGTTTTAGAGAAATCAACGCATCAAACAACTCCGAAAATGAGTGTATAAATGACAATATTAAGCGTTTATCAGAAAGTGAACATTTATTTTGGGACATACAAAAAAGGAAAGAAGGACCAGCAATTTGGGACGGAGGGAGTATATAATTTGTATAAGTATCAAATATATATGTGTGTGTTTTATATCTCTGTGCAGACAAACACAACCTATAATAGTGTTCAATAAAGTAGTCGGGGTATACTTATTTGAAGTTAAATACTATTATTCTAATATATCTATGAGTGAGAACCCCAGATTTTTAATTGCAAAATGAATGGATCAAATCTTTTAAGTTTATTCTTGCAATGAGAAATTTTAGACAGAATGCCTCATTATTTTTTTAATAGTGCCGGAGGTATGGCCATACTAGCATGCCTCGTAAGTAGGAGTATCTTTAGTTTTGGTCGACGTAGAAATTAAGAAACTCAAACTGAATTTGAACATTGGCTTCGGTTCGGTGTCTATTTTTAAATCTTCCAAACCTAGATACTAACCAAAATTTTAGGTTCGATCTTGTTCGGTTTTATTCGATTTTTATATATGTTTTATATAAAAAAATAAATTGTAAGCCATCACTTATTTTAGTCAAAAAATTTAGCAACTCTTATTCTGGACTGAAAAAAAATATGAACTATTACATCTATAATAGAATAAATAGCTCAAATAGCCATTAAATTTCTAATGCAGTATCACTTTATAAAACAAAACACTTTAGGCATCAAATTATAAAATGAACCATTTTTGCCATTCAACTTTAGAGCGAATAACATTGAGAATATTTGTCATATTGCCATAAAACAACAATTTCCTTCAACTAAACACCATTCTCTCAAATAAATTATTCCAAATTGAGTGTCATATAACATAGTAATATTTCAAACAAATATAGCAGGTTAGGCTTTTTTATAATCAAAATAACCATAAAACCCTTAAGTGAAGACCTGTGTCTTGCATGTAACTTCATTTCGTTCAATTTAACAGCCAAATTAGACAATATGCCCAAAGTGGTACTCGCTTTTAAATTAAATGTCGAAATCAGTTTGTTTCAAAGTTCGACGGCTAAAATAGTATTAGATTACAAGTTTTATACTATTTAGACCGTTTACTCTTTATAATATAATTTAAACATTCATAATAACTTAAAGAATTAAGTTCTCGCTAGAGATAGTAAAGTTTTAAAAATCTAGAATTATAAACGGTGAAGTAATTTATTTATTTTTAGAGTTATATATGTACGAATTTACATTGACACGTTCTAATTCAAAACTAAACATATATTTCATGTTTCAGAAAAAAAAGTAGGCCTTCTGTATATAGAGAGAGAAAATTAGGTTAGAGAAAATGACACCACCGGTGAAACCTGTAAACGGGTCAGTTGTTCGTTACAAATTATTCCTTCCAATTCTTCCTCTTCTTCGTTTGATGACTACTAGTTGAATAAATAGTGGTAGTAGTGTTTCTTTGAGTACTATTTGTAAGAATCAAAAGCTTCTTTATTCACTGAAGTTTCAATTTCTCTCTCAAGGGTTTTGTTCAAAGTTAATTCTTGAAGAATAATAATGGCAGTAAGTAATTCACTTCAAATTCCTGCTTACAATGAACATTTTCATTATGAATTATTTGTTTCTTTCCTTCTTTCTTTCATTTCGAATGCCTCTCTATTCAATTGCGACTGCGGATTTCAGTTTTGGGGTTAATGAGAAGTAATTTCTGTTTTTTCCTGTTGAGACTTGATTTATCATTCATTTCCCTTTCCATAAATGTCTAATTCATATTATTTCATTGTTTGAGTTGATTTAGTGTGTTAATTTTTCACCCCTTTCAATGGTTATATTGATTAGTATAGTTGAATTTTGGGTTCTTGGGTGTTGCCATTCATTGTCTCTTTCAAGTAATTTCTGTTTCTTAATGTATGGATTAATGATTTTTTTTTTTTTTTCACTTTTAGAGTTGATTGGTTTGTTTATTATAAATTATGTGCTTGTTTCTTTCTTTCTTTCTTACTTTCATGCTTTTCTATTCAATTGCGACGACAGCTTTCAGTTTTGGGGTTAATGAGAAGTAATTTCTGTTTTTTCTGTTAGACTTGATTTATCATTCCTTTCCCTTTACATAATCCTGAACAATCTTAAGTATTTTTTGACTCTTTTTTTTTTTTTTTTATTATGTTATCTAATTCTTTGAGTTGATTTTGTTAATTTTGCAGCCCCTTCACTGTTTGTATTAATTAGTATAGTTGAATTATGGGTTCTTGGGTGTTAATATTCATTGTTTCTTTCAAGTAATTTCTGTTCCCTAATGTTTGGATTGGGTTTAGAAATTACTCAAATTAGTTAAGACGTTCCGAACCTTCATTGTTTATATTCATTAGTACTTGACATGCATTGTAATTTTGAGCAAAAGAGGATTCGTGTTCGAATCTTCCATATAATTTTGATTACAGGGGTTTTGGTATCTCTTAAAATTCTCTGTGGGTACCTTCTTGTTTCTTGCCTTTTTTTTTTTTTTTTAATATTATTTATTCAAGAAACTAAAGTTTGATACAGTGTACCATATCATTCCTTTGAATAGAATTGAGTTTCTTGATATGTTTATTAATAGAAAACAAAAGAACCAGGAATAGGTGTTTTTTGGATTCAAATATTTTAATCAAATACCACAAGTCCACCAGAGATGAAAGATATGGATTTTATGGCATATTCCATGGAAAACAAGTGTAATCTAAACACACAGTTAATGTCTTGAAATTCTTTATGAGGTACCTTCTTGTTTTTCTTGCTTGTTTAAATTATTTATTGAAGAAGCCAAAGTCCTCATTTCACTTAACAGAGCATCATATATTCATACCTCTCTCATTTGAACATCATTCCTTTACGAGTCTCACTCTTTCATGGGTGTCCCTCATCCTGTTTTTCACGTGTCATTGCTAAAGAAAAAGGTTGGTAATGCTGTTGTACCTGAGGCCACCTTACCTAATACTGATCATTTGGGTCAATTTCTTGCGGAACCAGTAGCAATTCTAGATCGAAGATTGGTTTGTCGTGGCAATCATTCACAGGCGCAGCTCCTCATTCAATGGTTCAATATGCCACCTTCGGCTGCCACCTGGGAAGATTATGAGCCTTTTATGCAGAAGTACCCTCAAATCTCAATTCAATCCTTGAGGAGAAGGATTTGCTGATGGGGGAGGCAATGTCAGGACTGGAAAATGGGGAGTTAGTTGAACGGTGTTGTTGTAGTGCAAATTAATTGGTAATTTTCTTTAAGAAAAAGGGTATGTTAGTCCTTTTATATAGGAGAGTGCAATTGGTGTGATTGTGAAAGGAGTGGGTCGGTCAGTCTCGATATATATATATTGGTATGGTTATGTAATAAAAAAATTTATGAAAAGAAATGCAATCTTTCTTTTATTCTCTTGTCTAAATAATTATTCTTCTTCTTCTTAATTTCGTTCCACAATTTCTGCTGTACTGATGGTCTGTCTTCAAGTGGGAATCGGGAATTGCACCTACTCAGTTCCTAATATGTCGCAATCTGCACAAGAATCTAACGCCCATTTATATAGAAAGACTGGACATTTGTGTTTGGTGTTGCTTGCAAGTTATGATTTTTTGACCATTTGAGATGCTGTTATCTATAAGACTATAACTTATCAGACGTTATTGACATTTTCAGGCAGTTAAATATCTTGTTACATGCACGCTGACTTCACACCGACAAACACTATCAAAGCATTGTGTACATCTTTACAAAGCACTAAGAGTATGCTTGCTTAAATTTCGCTTCCATGAGAGAAAAATCCAAGTTCTCTTATTTTCCATCTTTAGTGGTGTTTGATGGCAGTGGTTTTTATGGACCTAATCATTTTCTTTCCCATGGATTCCATAAACCAACTCCCCTAAAGTTTCTGCTTTGCATGAAGTCTTTTTCAATGTAAAACAATTCAAAGGAATTCAATTCTTTATCATGTTAACCAATGCACCCTAGTTTATCCCCATTCCCCTAATCCACATGATTTCAGTTCACAGGGGATGGAATTGAGTTCCTTGATATTGTTTCTTAACAAAACACAAAAACTTAGGGGGAGGTGCTTTTTGGATTTGATTAATGTAATCAAACACATGCAGCGTACCACAAGAGATGAAAAAGATACTTCAGTATATTCGATGGAAAGCAAGTGTAATCCAAACACGCACTTAATGTCTTTTTTGGCATAAAAGGAAATTGTACTACAGGAGATTGTATGTGCCAATTTGCTATTCACAATTGAAGTGCATTGAGGTTTGGACAATTTGAGAAATCACATATGCTCAGCTGGTGAGTAAGATTTTTGGACTTCGTATTTCAACTTACAGAGATACTGATGTACATATGAAACCAATAAAATTAGTTGTTTCATTGTTCAATCTTTTGAGAGCTACAATTGAATTTGACAACCTTTGAATGTATTTGTTTTGTCCTCATTTCGTGTGCATTACTTATATATATATATATAACATTTTACAAAACCACATGCATCTTGCATCCCAACCCGTTCTCTTATCCCTTCTACATTATTTTTTGGATTCAAAACCCATTCTTTGACCATATATAGTTGTACTGTAACAGCAGCAGAAGAAGGGGCAATGACCAAAGCATGGCACTTTGGAAATTGAAAAGGAGGAGGGATCAACAACATCAGCGAGACCTAGCAAGACTTCAACTCTGGAAGATTTATTTAGCAAGTGTACTGGACGAAGATCAAATGATAGTGAAGAAGTGTCATTGTCACCATTGAGGATACTGCCTGGTCATTCTGCTGGTTCTCCCACTGTGGAGCTATATCGCATAGCTAGGCATGAAAGGCCTTCCCAATTGAGGTACATTAACGCCGAAGGTGAACTTGTAAGTCTCTCTCTCTCTCTATATATATATATATTATTGCTAGTTGTTAGGTATTATATATGACTTAATGATCGGATCCATATAATATGATTATGGTTTTTGAAGGACTACTACATTCCAACAAAAGCTGATTTGGAATCTCCTAGAAGGTTAGAGCTACTATGCCAGAGACTAAGAGAGATTGATTTGATTTATGAGTCTCCTCGTGAAACTGGCGGTGAGATCAGATGTGGAAGTTCTTTCTCAAAGGTATATCTTTCTATGGATCCTTAATTCCATCGGTTAAACTGATTGTAAGAGTTACGTCTATATATAAAATTGCCATTTTTTCTGATTGGCAGCCTGACCTCCTTGTGGAATTAGCTGGATTAACAACAGCCGAGAAAACAGGAAGTGGAAAATTGTTTTTCCTGAAGGTATGTATGTAGGCGGATACATCTTTCTTTCTATCTACTGACCTGAACAGATTCCTTGTGTATGTACTTGTTGCAATTTATAGTAGTCATTGCACTAAAAGATTAATTTTTTTTAGTAAAAATAAAATAAAGAAGTTCACCCAAAACGCGGTTGATGTTTTTGATAATTTTATCTGATAATTAGAATGTCCACAATAGGTGGGCATCATTTTCAACTTTTATGTTTTGAAATAATTAAAGAATAGCTAGAAAGAGGAGAAAGTTTTGAGTATTAATTCACGAATCGTTATATAAATAGTCACAATCAACAGAAATGGTAAGAGTTCAATGCCAAACAAAACAAGCCCTGAAGGTGTTGTTGTCCTATGTATAGTAAATCAACTTCTCTTTTTTCCTGCAGGGCTGCTTTTGCTTCCCATGGGGCAGAACACGAGCTTCTTTCTCTTCTTCTTCAACTGCTCAGGAGCGATGTGGGGAAAAAAATAAACGTCCAAAGGTACATACAGATTCTAATATTATAAAGGTCATTCTACTAAATATTGTTCTAACTTAAGAATCCATTTCCCCTTGCGTACTTCTTGGTGTTGCGATTTATAGAAAAGTCACTGCACTAAAAGAATAATATACTAAAAGGGCGACACAACAAGATTCTATACTATTGTCTTGTTTTTCAAAAAACAAAAAAGTAATAATATAAGAAGGTTCACCCAAAATGTCTACAAAGTTGTAATTTCATTTTCAAGCTTCATGTTGTAAAATAACCAAAGAGAAGAGGGAGTTGCTTATAACAGAAATAGTAAAGTGGCCCTCCCCCCGTATCAGCAGTATAAAATACTGCACAAGTTCAATGCCAAGCTGCGCGTAAATGCCTCGGTTTTACTGTAACTTATACTTGTTCTTTTCTTTTCCTTTCTTTTTTCAGAGTGGCTGCTTTAGCTTTCTGTGGGCAAGAAAATGTGCTGATAAAGCAGAACTTGAGGATGAACTTACAGACATGGAGATTTCCTCCCCAAAGATGGTAAGAATAAGAGGGCCCCACCAGTATTTAATTGTATATATATAGGAATATGTTCTAATTTATGGCTAGAAAGAGAGTACGTATTATACATGTGTTTGTTTTCTCATTTGGCCGGCAGCCTGGAGACGTAACGTCCGCTAAATCGAGTGGCAGACTAAGAGAGGCTACAAGGCCTATAGCAATAAAAAAAATCATTTTTCTGGAAATAGAAACTAATAAAGATCATTTTCAAATTTGATGTTTTTAATAATTTGTTACTTTTTGTTTTGTATTTGCAGGTCTCCTCATGCTTTCCCTTCCACTTTCCATGGGGCAAAAGCAAAACAGATTGAAAGGCTGTTTCTGGTCTGATGTATAGAAAGAGAAACCCTATAGTAAGTGCCCACATTCTTTTTACACTTGCACTGTTCAATCATACCGATAGAAAAATAGTAGAGAAGGAAACACTGAAAGTTTTTATTGGTAGATACATATTCTTTTCCTTTATATAGCTTTGTTAGAATCTCTTTGATGGGACAATGAGAAAACATATTCTTGGATGGAATACTATTATATAGCTGTTAGTATCTTCTTAGATATGCAATTCATGTATTATTAGAACAGGTTGTTTACGGGATCACTTAATAGTGCTTTTGAAAGTTTAGTAGAGGAGAGAAAACTTCTTTTGAGTGGAAAGAAAAGGAAAATTATTTTCAGTTATTGCTTATGCCGATTTTCTTTTGAGGACAGAAAACTTCTATTGCTATATCTCAATCTTTAACAAATCACCACTAAATAGAACTCCTAATTAGGGACATCTCAAAACGGAAAGTGTTTATTTTCTTGTGATCTTGAGAAATAAAGAGAGGATCTAGAATTCAGATGTCGTTAACTGATAATTACAGCTGAGTATTCATTTTCAAAAGGTGTTACTGTTACATCGTATTCATTTTCAAAAGGTGTTACTGTTACATCATATGCATAGGAACAAATTTTTGTTACCTGAAATATGTGAAAGCACAGCTTTAACTTTTACAAAACAGGGACAACTTAACTGATCACTAGTACTTTTTTGAGAAAATGGAGTTAAAGGGATCCTCTCAAAATCTGTACCGTTGCACAACATCTTGCTTCTACCCAACACATATTGGGCTTTCTTCAAAATGTGTTTTAGTCATGTGGACATTTTGCAGTGTTTGTTTATCACAAGGACACTATCATTTGTAATTCCTTCTCATCCATGGTGATCGCTGGGCCTCACCAACTGCCACCACCGGAGCTCTGGTGGTGGTCCAGCAGTTGGGTGGCTGCAGTTAAGTCATTTCATCAAATAGGATTATTATTTTCACGTTTTACTAAGAAACAAGTGACAACCAGTCATTGAGATTGCCCTCCCAAGAAAAAGAGAGGCTAAGGGCTTCTTTTTTCGTTAGCTAGCTCGCAGTTTGTGGAATTACTAGTGTGGTGGTATAAGTGAATAATTTAAAGGGCCACGTTTGGTTCAGGGTGAAACACTATTTCCCCAAGTAAAAAATGAACGGGCGAAAAGTATTTTCACCTATTTTGGGTAAATATCATAAAACTGAGTACCCCTCTTAATAATTTGTTACATTTTGTTTCAATTTTCAGGACTGTTCGAGCTTTCCCTTTTGTTTTCCATGGAGCAAAAACAAAAAAGATTGATTTCTCTTGGGGGTATATACATACATGGATGAATGGAAAACTGTTTGAATATGCGCTCTGCAACACATCATATACTGTAGAGATCTCAGGAGGCTGTTTTTGGTGGTGTATATATATAGAGAAACTTTATAGTAGGCGCCCACATTCTCTTTTACACTTAACACTCATTCAATAGTGGTGATAGAAAAAATAATAGAGAAGCAAAAATTGAAGTTTTGATGGGGTAAATACATATTCTTTTTTGGGATAGCGAAGAAATAAAACAATTCTTTCCCTTTCTTTAATTTATATAGCTCTGTGAGAATCTCTTTGAGGGATAACAAGAAAGAAAAACGTATAGCTCTGTTAGAATGTTATTATATAGCTTTGTTAGAATCTCGTCAAACAGGTGTTTTTTTTTTCTCCTTTTACTGAGAAACGATTTATGATAATCATTGAACATTGCCCTCCCAAGAAAAAGAAAGGGTTTTAACTGATGTAGAATCATTTATCTTCTTGTCTTTTTTTCTTTATCTTATTTTACGCATGATGTGGTATTTGGCTCATCCCTCGTACGCTAATCCTAAGTATGCACTGGTTATGTTGTGTCATTCATTGTAACATGTCCTACGTCGATCACATGGCATTGGATGTTATCACTTCAGGTGAATTCTTGAACTTCAAATCGTAGTCTTATCGTCATAAAATTCGTGATTTCTATTTTATGAATTTCTTAATATATAGGCAATATTTTGGACAAACCATCAGACATGCTTTTTGCAAGACTCGTCTATTAAGAGGCGTTTTTATGCCACATAGGAAACACATACTTGTATCTCCATGATTTGAAATTATACAATCCATTTTTACATTGGAGATGCTTATAAATTTTTGCTGACTGATTAATGGATTAAGAAACATCATTCATTTAATGTCTTTGAAGATACTGCATATACATTTACATACACAGCATATGTGAATGTACTGCACATTTAAGACACTTGCATGATGCGTTTAGGTGTTTAATTCATTATAGAGCTTCTCTACTTAATGTCTTCACTCATTTGAATGAGAATTCCAGGGTAGGACTTCAACCTCCCTAAGAACCTACCTCTGGTAACATGTTAAGAGAATCTCTCTCTCAAAAGTTTAAGCTACTTAGGAGAGGAATCAAAGTGAATATCATGCTTAACAGATTCCTGTACGCAAGAATCACATGTTAGAGATCTCCTTTGAGTTGTACAGTAATCATCCTAACAAAACCAAGTTTGAAGACACTTTTAGCTCTCGAGCCATAGATCTCGATCCAGAACCCCAGTCCATGGCCGTAGATCTAAATCCAGAATACTAGTACGTGGCCATAGATTTTGATCAGTTACTCTTTGGATCTCAACACTAGTTGTTGTCTGTGAGCACGGATACTTCTTAAAGGGCTAAGAATTTGTATCCCATACGTATCGGAAACAAATACACTTCTGATGTGTATCAGATACGCATTTTAGAGTATCCTTTTAAAAAAAATTATAATTCAGATTTTGTAATTCAAATATGTGGGGGTACATTTGGTTTAGAGGTTTAATTTGTAATTTAAAACTTGAAATTAAATGATCAGTTTGCACTTTTAAATTATAGGAGAGGCCAACATAAGATCAAACTCTGATATAATTTGGCTCCTTATTCTTGCAGTGGTGTGGTGCCATAGCCAGTAAATTTACACACCTAGGTTTCCAGATTTCCAAGGTCACACGCCCAATAAGATCCTGATCAAAAATCTGTAATTTCCCAGCTTGGATGCCTTACCAGATCCCAATAGAAATATCATGGTTACCTAAGAATTGTAGTTTCCCAGCTCAGCTCCTTATACTTGCTTTCCCTCAACATTTTTCCGATTTCTATTCTGAAGAGAAAATATACTGAAATCTAGCAAATGAGTGAAATACTAAAAGTAGCGAATCGAAAGCCAATTATTTAATTTGATGATGAGGCCTTCAACCATATGTGTTCTGATTTGGGAGCGTTCTACCAGTTGGAGATTTGGATACCATAAAAAAACTCGAAGGTTCAGTCATACACTCGAAGATGAAGAAATGCCAGAGGTGCTTGTAACTACTACTGTACCTACCACTACTACTATTTGTTTTATAAACTATTTATATGGATTTCTCTGGTTTGTTTGTTTCATTATAAAGGCAAGCCATGACTGGTGAGAGTGGCATTTGATGGGCCATGGCTGGTTCTTCAAAAGGAAGGAAGCTAACATAATTACACATATTGATGACGAATGGCTACTATTTGTGCACATAAAACCAACCAAGAAAGTTATTTTGTTGATTATTTTAGATATATAAAAGATGAAAGAGTAAGGAAAATTATTTGTGCATTTGTTTGGTTTTTGTGTCTGGTTTTTATTTTTAATTAGCTCTTCTTATTCTTGCAGGTGCAGGAGGAAGAAGCACCTAAATCTGGCAACCTGGAAAAAGAAGTCCCAGAAAGCAGCAATAAATCTTAATCTGAAACTGCACACCAGTGATATCTGGGGGAGGGAAAAGCTGCCGTAATTGATTCTCCTTGCCTCAGCAATATCAGGGGTTCACTGGAGTTCGTCGTTGACTCACTCCTAAGTCCTAACACAAGTCAGTGGCCTCAAATACCAAGCTAGTGACCTCATAATCCAAGCCAGTGGTGGAAGGTCCCAAGCCCTTGACCTTATATCCCAAGCTGATGGTGCAAGAGGCCAAGCTCTTGACCTCACATCCCAAATCGGTGATGCCAGATCCCAAAGCAGCGATGCCAAATCCAAGGCACCAATGGACTACGAGGTGATGGCCTTTTTTTAAATTAATTTGCATTTTCGCCTTCTTTTACATACAACTTGTTGGTAACAAATGGCTATCTACTATTTTTATGTTTGATAACGCATGATATCTACATATATAGTGCTTTTGATTGACAATTGGCTGCTTATACTTGCAGCAGCTGCAAACACTGACGCCTCGTGACATTGTAGCTGAAGAAGATTTAACTAAAACTGATGCGTGCCGTAGAAAGATTGGAGATAAGTAATAAAACTGACCCTGTAAGACCTGTCCGTAGAAATATTGAGTTACCTTATAAAGTTGTCCATATCCGATCCCAAGTCACCAACCTCAAATCCCTAGTCAAAGACCTCCAATCCCAACACAGATCCAATAATCCCGGTGATGAAACTGTAAGTGATCTCTCTCTATATATGTACATATATCTCATTATCTTTGTTGCAGAGTTTGCCTAAATGCACGCACTCACCCACATGCACAGATAAACAAACAGACACTCCTAATATGATCTGTCCATGCTTGGTGAATGGTGTGATTGGTTGCTGAGAAATTGTAGGAAAAGAAAGGTGAACTTGGGTTATTATACGTACTTTTGAGGTTTCCTTTCTGAGATATCACAAATGAATAGCAGTCTTCTAAAGGGTGGTGCCGGGGCACTATGAGATACCTGGGGGTAGTGAACAGTGACTAGGTGCAGCATTATCGGGCTTTGCGGGGGTAGGCTGATAGACTTAGTTTCTTTTCTTTTCTTTTGGTTAAACAGCTACCCTCCCCTTTTCTTTTTTTGGTTAAAAAAACCATTTTAGAAAACAGTGGAAAACCAATCAACCATCGTAAGCATAACCCATCTTCGTTTCCTCCCATTCACACCAAATCCTAGCCCACTGCAACAAGAACGGGAGGACGAGGAGAAAGGGAAGGTGAGGAAGAATTCAGTTTAACTAATTAGTAATTACAAACTTACTGTTCTACCTTGTTTCTTTATCTTCAACTTTACTCCCCTTTTCTATTTATTGTTTCTTGTTTTCTTCCCAGTTTTTTTACTGTTGCTTTGAAATAAATTGAGGGTTTCATATTGATATGAACCTTTGCTTCAGTTTTGTTGTGGACGGTTGACTCCCTAGCACCTTGCCTCCCAGGTGCTCTATGCTATGCCTTTAAGAACATTGATTAATAGGACATAAATCTGCCTTGTGCCTTTAAGAACATTGATTAATAGGACATAACTCTGCATTTTGCCTGTAAGAACATTGATTAATAGGACATAAATCTGCCTTGTGCCTTTAAGAACATTGATTATTAGGACGTAAATAATGTACCAAATCTCACAATAGAAAGTAAGTTGTATTATTGAAAATTGATTAGGTTCAAATTGGTGTTTCCTTAAAAAAGTACCAAAATCCAAGTGGGACTATCGATTTGAGACGGAGAACAAGAAAGCAGCACAAAGAAACTTTTTCTCAAGAATGGAAGACTCATTAAAGAAAAGAAATATATGCTCACCACCCCCAAGTAGACAAAGTTGTCCCAAAGATAGCCTGTTCCTTTAAACTCTTGCCTGATTTAATTTATTAGTGTAAACGTACTGTTACTTGAAATTCTCCCTCCCCTGCTTGTATTTCTAATGTTGTGTTCTGATTTGGCAGCGGGGTGGCAGTCTCAAACATCAATACTCTCAACGACCAGGAACTGGAAGGTCGAGTCCCACACTTGAAAGAATATGTGAAACCGAGCCCTCTTCTTCTTCAGATTCTCAGAAGCGACCTGGGACAGGAATTCTAATGGTACTAACTACTGCTACTTGTTTTGTAATTGTTTATAATATAATAGATCTGGGGGCTTGTATTATTT
Organism: Lonicera japonica; assembly: GCA_021464415.1. Classification (NCBI taxonomy): domain Eukaryota; kingdom Viridiplantae; phylum Streptophyta; class Magnoliopsida; order Dipsacales; family Caprifoliaceae; genus Lonicera; species Lonicera japonica. The sequence continues at coordinate 287,274 of JAKCWG010000806.1, forward strand.
TTTTTACAAGACTAATGAGCGCAGCGTTTGTTGAATGACTCATTCTCATACGTGTTTTGGGTAATTTTTGTTTTCTTGTAAAATTATGAACACATATGCCCTAGAACTTTCCAATTTTAACGGAAAGCAGTGAACAAGTATAAACCAAAGATGTGAAAATGTTTTGACCTATCTTAGTTCTTTTTTCAAGTGTTGGCGCTGGCTTAAGCTGCATTGGAAAATTAGAAAGTCTGACTGATGATATATAGAGAGAGACATATACTTTATAGTAATCCCACATTCTTTTTCACTCTTACATGCATTCAATGCATTGATACTGAGAAAATTTGAAGTTTTGATGTGAAAAATATATTCTTTGATGGGAAAACATTTTCAATAAATAACATATTCAATGATGGCAAAAGTGTACTCTTTTACGCGAAGAGAAAGAAGTGTATAGAAGTTGTTGCATATATGGCTTTTATTACATTCTTTTTAGATTAGTTTGATGATGTTCTGCTTTTGTTATTACTGTAAATTGCATTTCCATGCTTCTTAGAAGAGGTAGATAGAACCGCGTAAACATTTGCTTTAGAAAGTTTAGAAGAGGCTAGGATAGGAAAGAAAACTTTTGGGAGGAGAGATTTGGATTGAAAAGAAGCAAAAAGAAAATGATTTTCTCCGACTGAGTTTGTAAGAGAAACCTTTTGGTTTTTTGAACTTTGTTAATAAACTTTGTAAGGTTTTACTTGAACCAGAAATTTATTTCGAGTAAACCCACTTACTTTGAAACTGCCTATTTTGCCTCAAAATTTTTTACGGGAAAACATAAAATTGTATTGATGTAATGCAACCTACGTAAACCTTTCGACGACATCTAAACATGAAACTCGAAATATATCCTTACAGTGTAGACCAATATATATATATATATATATCTCCTTAAGAGTCATCAAAGTTATCTTCGTGTTAATCATATCATATCTATTTTTAGGTTTGTGCTTGTGTTGATCATTGCTTGCACTTTACAATTTTTGTCTTTCAACTATCTTTACCCCTTTAAGCATGAAGTTTTAGTTCTTATGAAAAAGTCGGTTAATTAAAAATATATTTTTATATGAATTATTTAAGCCATTCTACCAAAATTTTTTTTTACAAGGATAAGGCTATTAGTAATCTTGGGTTTTAATCAGAGGATCAATGAAGCGTTTCTAATTATGGAAATACCTTGCCCCCGTAGTTTCAACAAAAAATATTTCAGAAAATAGCATAATCCTATTATGGAAAAAGGAAAAAACTTGTTCATATATCCTAAGGGGATATTTTTGTATTGAATGTTGCTATTTATTAGCCTTCATGAATGTGCAACTATCATTAATGTTGTTAGCCTTCATGAACGTACAACTCAATCCCACAATTTACCGACCAAGTGTACTCCAGAACCATGAAGATCGAGAAGTCGACAAAAGAGAACAAATGACTTTATGCGTTTAATGCTTCTACTGAAAACCAAGAAATCTAGATATTGGAAAAGAAGACAAGGATTATAACAAAAAACAAGTGTATTGAGGAGATTTCGCATAACATGCATAATCTCCTTGACGTGCTATACTTGATCAAAATCATCCCTTCCGATTCAAAACATAAATTAATCCATAACAAAATTAGACAATGAAGAAAAGGGGTAAGAAATGACATTATAAAGAGTTTTTAACATTTTTGTCCCTTAAAGTTTGACCGAATTGTCACATTTGTCCCTGACATTCAATTCTTGACATTTCACACCTTGATGTAGATTTCGCCTGTCATTTTGGTCCCTCAATCCATTTACCGTCTGCTTTGTGGATGGAAAACGTTTGATGGAGGGGTAAATCAGTTAACCTACTGTTATTAAGTAAGAAATAAAATAAATAGAGAAGGATGAGAGGAGAGATTCCGACCTTGCTCTTCCGGCAATAGAATCACGGGATGAACCTCCTCATGAGCTGCCATTGGCACCACTTGAAGACAAATCTCCTTCTCCTTAACCGCCACCACCACCTCGTCGATTCGATCCTGGCCGAATAGCCTGATTCTGCAGGCGAAGTACAAGCATCGCTGGGGAAAAGCGAGTGAGAGAGAGATTAGGGCTAGAAAAATGCAATCAATCACGAACGAGTCTGATCCTACTCTCGAATGATCCACCTCCTTATCTCCAAAGTGATTTTACAACAGAGCACGAAGAGTAAGCAGGTATACACCGTACACTAATCAAACTGAAAATTGAGATATATATTTTTTGCTACTTTAATTTGAATGTGTTTATTTACATGGTTGTTTATCTGAAACCTCTGCTAGATAATCGACCTATGCAACCTTAAGCCAGGTGTGAAGAATAAAATCCACTCCATCATTGATAAGTTTGCTGAACGTGGTCTACGTTCTCTGATGTTGCTCAACATGTAAGCTTTGTATTCTATATTAATGCTAGCTATTGTTGTGTTTGATCATTGTGTTTGGATGATAAAGAACTGAACTTGATTGGCCTATATTGACTCTATGTTGTTTCAGACGGTACACAGAGCATATGGCTGGGTAATGGGAAGAAGCTCCATCCTTGTACCTGAAACTGGACATGTTCAGTATCACTTATAAATGATAGTTCCTTTTGTCACCCAAAATAAATAGTGTATTTCTCCACTTTATAAACTAGAGTGATTAGTTTGGTTCCATTCAATTCTCTTCCAACACTTTGTTGTTCTTTAGCAATAATGCTAAAAAAAATAGAGCATTAATTCTTCATTATGTACATCATCCTCTTCATTGGCAAAGCACTCACTCTTTCCTCTCTCTCTCTCTCTCTATAATTCTCTTTTTTCTTTATCTGATTTCCTCTATTTTGTTGTAATGGAGGGAAACACATATACATAGATATGTTCTATCTCTGAAATTGGCGAAAAAATTATAAGGAATGATGTGGGCCAACTAATTTACCCCTCGATCAAACGTTGTCTGTCCACAAAACAGACGGTGGATGGCTTGAGGGACCAAAATGACAGGCGTAATTTACATCGAGGTGTGAAATGTCAAAAAATGAATATCAGGGACGAATGTGACAATTCGGTCAAACTTTGAGGGACGAAAATGTCAAAAACTCCATTATAAATTAACCCACAAAACTTTCAAAAGCATAACGTTATAAATTGTCATGATATATAAATGCAAAAGTATTGTTTTTTGAAGCCACCAAGGTCAAATAATGTGGCTATTGACTTGTGATGGCTTTTGTGCAAAAAATATGGCAAAGTAGTTTACTTGCTCCTCTTGACTTTTGATTGTTTTATGCCAAAAATATGGAAAAGTGGTTTTCTTGCTCCTTACATGTTAGATATTTCCTTTGGCCTATATATGGATTGTACCAAGAGCAGGAAAAAAAATAAGAATTTGACTCTCTCTACCAAGAAAGATGAATTAGTATAGGCAGAAGAAGAATTGGCAAGAGGAGTTTGGCTCTCTCTACTAAGAAATGAAATTTAGATTTGATTTCCTTCATTTGAACTTGCAAGTAGAAATTTGGAATAAGTCAATTTGTGTATTGTAAGGTACAATTGGTAAACTCAATATTTGGTTGATGGGTTTAGTTTCTTTGCATGAAAAATATATTGTATTTTTCATTTGAGTGTTCTTGGTAGAGCATTTTGTAACCCATTTTGTATTTGTACATTTGAATATTTTGAGGAAGGAATGTCTGTGGACTAGGGGCGATTCACCGATACTATGTAAGAATTGTAATTTCCCAACTCAGCTCGCTTATACTTGCTTTTCCTTCCCATTTTTCCAATTTATAATCTTACATGCTAAAAGTTGGAAAATGAATGAAATAAGTTTGGCTGCAAACTATACTCGATAGAACGACTAAAATTTCAATAGAATGACTAAAATTATTAAGCTACCTATTGGGGCCATGCTTAATGAAGTTAAAAATGGACAAAGCTCATTGATTAGATATATATATATATATATATATGTGTGTGTGTGTGTGTGTGTGTGTTTGTACATGAATTTGATGAGATGCCTTCAATCAAATAAATGTTGTTCTGATTTGGGCAGCGTTCTACCAGTTGTGAATATCGACACCGTCAACAAGCTGGAAGGTCCAGTCCCTCACTTGAAGGATCACTCAAACATGAAAAGCCAAAGGTACTATTTATTTATAAAGAAGCACGAAAGTCTGGCAACTCGGAATATAAAGACGTCCCAAAAAGCAACAAGAAATCTGAATCTAAAAGTGCACATGAACGCTATCTGATGAAGGGAAAAGCTGTTGTAACCGACTCCTCATTTAAGCAACATTAGGAGAAGGATTGTGTGGAACCCCCCAGTCAATTGATGAAATTACCGCTAATCAATTGATGCCATCTGAGGAAGTTGAACGTGTCAATGAAATTGCCGCTGATCAATTGATGCTATCTAAGGAACTTGACCTTCTCCTAGACAAAGTCAAAAACCTCAAACACCAAGCCCTAAACCTATCCAAGGAGCAAATAAACTATGAGGAGGCAATTTTTCTAATTTTATTTTATTTATTTATTTGTATTCGCCTTTATATATATATATATATATCATATAAGATGTTGACAAAGGGATCTACTCGTACTACAAATGCAAAATAATATATGTGTAGTACTTCTATTAACTTGATTGCTTATTCTTGCAGCGCGCACAAACGCGTCCTAATATGGTAGTTGAATGGTATAGATCGGGGATGACTAATACAATTGAGCCTCGAAGACTTCTCTTTAGGAATTTGGACATATTGATAAAGTTAATCGTTTTCGATCTTATGTTTGAAGACCTCCAACCCGTAGGTCACTACCTCCAATCCCAACTCAAAACTGTAACACACTCTCTCTATATATATATATGAACACACTCTCTCTCTCTCTCTCTCTATATATATATATATATGTATATAAGTGTCTTTATTGCGGAATTTGCCTAAATGCAGGAACACACACAAAAAAATAGCCATGCACATGAGACGACCTATCCGTACTTGTTTGATTGATCGCTGAGAAAAATTGTAGGAAAAGAAACAACCACAACTTCTACTGAGATGGAGTAGTATCTAGTTTCTAGCTTTAAACCCCAGTGGAACTTTTAATCACTTCAATAGTCTTTTGGCACTTGCTTTTCTTTCCATTTACTGAGTTTTTTTAGGTTGCCTATTGGGTCCATGTAGAGAAACTTTTCTTTCCATTTACTAGTCTCTCTCTCTCTCTCTCTCTCTCATGCTCGCACACACACACATATACACACCTTTAACTTTATGTTTTGATTTGCAACGTTCTGGTGGTTAGAGACATGGATGCTTTAAGCAATCTGGAAGGTCGAGTCCACCATTTGGAAGAGTATGTGAAACTTTGTAATAAGCTGGCATTCTTTTTTGAGACTTTGAACACTTTTATTTCAATCATATCGATACAACAACTAGAAGTTTGATGGGAAAAATTTACTAAGTAGATTCTATAATGGCAAAAGCTTACTATGTGATGCAAGAAGAAAGAGAGCTTATAGATGTTAATGTGTGGCTATTTTAGATTAGTTATATTTTAGTTTGATGGTGTTTTGCTTTAGTTATTACTGTAAATATGCATTTTCTGTGTTGCTAACAACAGGTAGATAGAACCATTTAACAATGCTTTGAAAGTTTAGGAGATCAGAGATTGAGAATATAAAATAATAGAAAATGATTATCTTTTACAATTCATAGGAGAAACCTATTTGTTATAGTTTTCAAATCTAAAACTTTGTTCTTGTTTGAGATACATGTGCGGTTTAGATTTTGAGGATTGCAATGGGGGTGGGGGATTGAACGTTGGATCTGCAACACAACATGTGGAAGCAGTACAAATTTGAGTTGCATTGCATTGATGTTTGTGATTCTATTAGTCAAATTGCCCTTGCCAAAACCTTTTAATTGATTTGCATTACATAATGTGCACAAAAGTTTGCAAGCAGATGATATGTCAATATGTAATTGGACAAGTGCATTGGTAGAAAACACCACATTTTTATAATTTTAGTGTCCTCAAATCCAACCAATCGGCATTCTTGTAGATGACATGTCAATTTTGTGAATATTTTATATATTCGAATCATTCTTTTATTATATATATATATATAGGTGTGGTTTCAATGGTTACATTCTTTCTCTACTCATGGATAATTGTTGTAATATTAACTATTGGAT